>PVKN010000775.1:47341-65114 GCA_004027915.1 Capromys pilorides | reverse complement strand
TATTTATTTCAGCTGTATGATGCTTATAATTAATAGTCATTGGGACTAGTTGGGAATTGATAACAAGTTCATCTAAGCACCTTACCTATATTATCATGTCTTGAGGGTTTAAACACCAGATGGCTCTTGCCTACCCATTTTTTGTAGCTTTTTGATTTTGCCTCACCAGGGTTTTTCAGCTACAGCATTGTTGACATTTAAACTGGATCGTATGGGGTTGTTCTGTGTGGTGTAGGTTATTTAGTTGCATCCATGGTCTTGCATCCATGGCCTTACATCCCTAGAAACCAACTGTTTCCTCTCTTCCCCTCAGGTTAGAATAACCACAAGTACAGTATCTTAGACATCTGCCCTGGGCCCGGTTAATAAAGACTCCTTTGTCTGGCACTGATAAAAAGAAGCTCATCAGAAGTTCTGACTAATTGATTCTGACATTTGAAATTAAAATCAAATTAGTAACATCAATTTAGAAGGTAAAAAATA
This sequence comes from Capromys pilorides, assembly GCA_004027915.1. Classification (NCBI taxonomy): domain Eukaryota; kingdom Metazoa; phylum Chordata; class Mammalia; order Rodentia; family Capromyidae; genus Capromys; species Capromys pilorides. The sequence continues at coordinate 64,631 of PVKN010000775.1, read as the reverse complement.
AATTATACATACAGACCTTTATCTCCTTTGAGAAGCATTAATGAAAGATTGAGTGATGTAAGCATTTGATCCTTTAATACTGGCATTGAATTGATTATTCTAGTGTGATGAAGAAAGGCAGCATTGCTACTTATAGACTTTAGTGTGACTTGGGTTATTATGTTCAGGAAATAAACTGACCATGCCTGCTCATTTCTCCATCTTCATGCTGACTGAAATGGTTGCTTGCTTCTGAACTCTGGCCAGGACTTGTATAACCTGAGGTGCCTAACAAACTGATAAGATCCAGGGCTTTGGTGCTGCCAAAATGTTGTGAAGTCATGCCTAAGCAAAGATTAATTGCTTCTGAGAGTATGTGAAGTCATGCCTAAGCAAAGATTAATTGCTTCTGAGAATAAAATAAATGTCACTGGTAATAACGTATGTATTGCATATCATGTCATATTCATATGGTAATCTACGCCTTCACTTACTTGGAGTTCACTCAGCTCTTGGTGTTTGCCACACACTGGGCTATGTGTTTCTTTCTTCTCCCTTTGGTTCTCCTCCTAGCCTTATAAAGGTAGGTGTTATCACCTCCATAATAAACTTAAGGTGCTGAGTCAGAGATGTCAAATGTCTTGCCAAAGGTCAAATAAATGAGAAAGGGTGAGGCCAGGACTTAGACTCTTATTTGCTTAGTGCCAAAATTTGTAACAGCCAGTGATGAATCTGTTTGTGACTCAGCCTTTGAATTCATCCCCAGTGTTGCTGGCATTGTACCTGACTCTGGGAGAACTCTAGCACTCAGATTTCAGCACTCTAACCTACTTTGTATCTTGGCCTCTTCAGCAGTACCTGACAGCTCCGCTGGTAGGATGCTACCTTGTAAAGCTGTTGGTAGGCCCTCACCCTTGGCACAGAGAGGATGTACTAACAGATCAGAAGGAGCTCTGGCTCTACCTCTATCAAGCAGGAAGTAAGAAGACGTCTGTCCTTTGTTAGACAGCTGCTGGTGCAGGAAGCATTGATCTCTCAACAACTGATCTTACTGGTGGTAGTTCTTGTTGAAGGGAGGGACATGGCTGTGTTTTGCTGTGATTAATTCTAATGCTGAGCCATCCCTGTGTAGACCTTGCAATTCAGAGAATGAATTAGAGGGCTTCTTTTGGTTAGGTTTCAGTTGTTCAGGTTAGCCTTAAGCTTGCAGTCCCCTGCCCTAACCCCCTTCATTGCTGGGGTTTCAGGTGTATACCATTACACCCAGACAAATCTACACTCATTTGTTACTAGGGTGTGTGTTGAGGGGAGTGGAGTAGCCTCCTTAAAAAGTACCCTTAGAGCTGGGTGTGGTGATGCACACCTGTAATCCCAGCACTTGAGAGGTTGAGGCAGGAGGATCAGTGCAAGTTGGAGACCAGCATGGGCTACAAAGGCCAGCTTGAACTGCATAGTGAGACCCTGTCTCAAAAAGACCAAAAAAAAAAAAAAAAAAAAAGTACCCTTAGAGTGCCCTTGGAACTGACCTTATAATTTCAGCATTCTAGGAGACTTTGTGGAGGAGGATCACAAGTTTGAGCCTAGACTGGGCAATTTAGTGAGACCTTGTTTAGGGTGGGGACTAAAGGCTAGGGATGTGTGAAGGTCATTGTGTGTAAAGTTTACTCCTCACTATTACAGGAATTTTATTTTTATTTTTTTGAGACAGAGCTTTGCTATGTAGTTCAGGGTGGCCTTGACCTCGGATACATTTTGTATCCCAGGCTGACCTCAAACCTACAGTGATCCCCCGTGTCAGCCTCCCAAGTGCTGCAATTACAGGTGCGTGCAACCACACCCAGCCAGAAAAAGAAGAAAAAAATTTAAAAAGTTTTTGTGACAGGCGTGGTGGCACACACCTATAATACCTGCACTCAGAAGGCTGAGGCAGGAAGATTTTAAATGCAAGATTAGGTTGGGCTACAAAGCACCCTTCTGATGACTGGCACAGAGAAGTTGCTCAGAAAATAAAACTATTATGGTTAATTTCACACTCCCATCTGCTTGTTAGAGCAAGAGTATTCTGAAAGGGAGTTGTAGGTGTAAATGTTGGTTATTCCTTCTGAATAGCTCTGACACCTTCTTTTTTCAGCACTGAGAATTGAACCTAAGGCCTTATACATTCTAGGGAAGTGCTCTATCATGGTGCTATATCTCATTCTGTTTAGGAAAGGAAATGAAGAAACTCAAATTCTGGCTATCCAAATGCTGAAAAGATTTTGTTGTTTTGCATTATTTCTTCCAGTTTAACAGATTGCTAGAGATGGCTGCCTAAGTCCAGTCTTGACTGCTCTCTACTAGCCATATGTACTGGGAGAAACCTCCTCAGTCCCTGTGATGGTGGCTGTGGAAAATGGGAGCTCTAGTAACCATGATGCTCTCACATGTGATGAGGATCAAATGATCATGAAGTGTAGAGTTAGGGTTTAGTAGCTGTCACCTGTCTCATGGTTGTCCCTGCCCTTGAATTGACCTGTGTTTTATTTCCATGGATAAGTTATTGCTAGGATACAATTTTTTTTTTTTTTTTTTTCATTTATGTATTTGTTACAGGGTCTCAGTACCTGACTCGGACTTGTAGTGATGTTCCTGTTTTCAGCCTCACCAGTGCTGGGATCACAGATGGGCACCACCATTCCCAGACTAATTCACAGGATCAGTGTGCCCCAAGGGCGGGGCCAGCTTGGCATTTGGGACCAGGAATTGAACCTTGGTCTCTGCATTTGCTAAAGCGGGGGGGCTTAGTCCGCTGGGATATGTTGCTGGTCCTTAGAATATAACTCTTGCCATTTAGGCTACCTTTGTACTGAAAAAGTATATTGTGAGTTTATCTTGAAAACTGTAAAGCTACTTTTTACCTTTGAAGTAGATGCAGTTTAGAATCATCATCTGAGTGGCAGGATCTATGTTTTCTAGAGCTTCTTTTATCAGACCCTTGGTCAGCTTCAGAATTTGGTCATTGGTTTTTGATATGAAGGCAGGGTCTGAGAAGTTAGCTGCTTGGGCTTCAGCAAAGTAATATTCTCTGACTTTAGTTTTGAAGTCATCTAGGATGGGAAATTGCTTTTGGACAAAAAGGTTATTGACTGACTGAAGGGTGTATCCAAAGTTTCTCCTGAAGAGGCGATGAGTTAGTTTACGGAAGAGATTATGGATGGTCATGAGCTCATACTTGCTGCTAGCATTAACGAAGTCTTTAAAATGCAAAACAGAATGTACCTGTTCATGTGTCTGCCCCCTCAGGCCTAAGGAAATCATCCCCATGGCAGTAGAAATTCCAACAGGTGCTATGAAGATATTGTCAAAAGAGTTGGCCTGGTCCTTCAGTACTCGGTAGAGATTGAAAGCAAACTTTGCATTGAGGATGTTAAGACGCTGAATCCGGCTTTTTCCTTGGAAAAGTTGCAGGATGTTTCCAGCATGGGATTCGAAGTCTGTTGAGGAAACTGCATCTATGATGTCAATATAGTTGTCATCCTCACTGAGTAACTTTTCCAGGTCCAGGTAGTCCTCATCCTCTTCCCCTTCTGGAATCCAGTCGTTAGTAACTGTGTTTTCTTTATGGAAGTCAGAAGGCAGAACGAGCACACTTAGGTTTTTATTATTTAGCTGATCTTTGAGACCTTCGCTGCCATCACACGTGAATATTATAATGAGAGAAATGAGAAGGTGGAATGGGTATTTCATTTTGGCAGAACTAAATAAAGCTAGAAAGAAAAACAGTTTGTTTGGTGAGACTCATGAAGAGATCCTGCCTCAGAGGCTAATTAGCTTACATGATTTGCAGATACACTTTGTTGTCAGGAAGAACTACATCTTTTCTGCTTCTTTGCATGTGCATGCTTGCATGCGTGTGTGTATGTGTTGTAGTACAGTTAACCCAGGACCTGCATGCTGGCTGGTTTTTTTTTTTTTTTGAGACAGGGTTTTGCTATGTTGTCCTGTTGCCCAGTCTGAGCTCCAGCTTTTCATCCTGCCTCAGAACAGGGATTATAAGAGTGGACTTTGTGGTTAGCTTGTTTTTTCCTACTCATGCGCTGCCTTGTTCCAAGAAAGATTTGCCTTGACGTGTCAAATCAATTTTGGCCACTAAATGGTCTTATCTTGTTCTTACGTACTCCTAAGTTACTAATTTCATCCTGGGTAGATGAGCTATTATCTGTTACTTCTTTATTTCATTGAAAAGTGAATATAGGTGTTTATAATGTTCACCCACTTAGGTAGTACATGATCCCAACTTCTGATTATCCCAGAAAGAATAATTGTGTTTTATTAAATCTGTTATATATCTATAACCATTTCCAGTTAGAAGATTTACTGCCAAATTAGGGTAAAAGGAGCACTGGCCCTTGTTAAATATTTGAACTTATAAAGCCTGAAGCTTTTTAGAAGCTTTTTAAGAGGTATAGTAATCCTCAGTTTAGGAGCACTTTTGTTTGCAAACAAAAGTGTTGAGCAAAATTTTACTTGCATTTGCAAACTCAGCATTGGGTAACAGACACAAATGTGGCCATCTTTCTGACATAAACACAAACACAAGCACATCCTGTCTTCCCCCAAATCATAAAACGAATTAAGTATGTAAATCTAGGTACCATTATTACTGTACCATGTAACTATAACCCCACTTGAACTGCTGTCAGTGTTCTGTTTTTGTTTTTGTTCTTTTGAGACAGAACCTCACTCTACACTTCAGGCTGGCCTTAAACACACTCTGCAGTCTAGGCTGGCCTCCAACTCATGGCAGTTCTCCTGCCTCAGCCTTTTTAGTGCTGGGATTACAGGTGTGTGCCACTACGGTGAGCCCTGCTCTCAGTTTTATTGATGCTGATTATGACAGTGACTGTTGATGGAGTTTCTGTTGGGTGCTAGTCTTTATGTAAGATACTTTATATAATTTAGCTTTACATTCCCAGCATTTTACGCATGAGGAAATTGGGCCTGTCATTGATGTTGCTAATAAAGTGCAAGGATTTGGGTGAGAGGTGTAGCTAGTAGCTCACTCTTATTTGTCAGCATCCACGAGACCTGGACTTGATGTCCAGCACACAGTGAACGAATCAATGGCAGTGACTAGCTTGAGCCAAGTTGGTCAAGTCCCTCTAAACTCCCCATATGAAGTACCCTGCTTTTTTTGTCCTGGACATTCCCCAGCTGCCTGGGTCTGGGGAATAGCTGCTGTTCATCTTTTTCTGTGTGTCCTGCATCTAGGATACTATTAAAATAATCAGCTCCAACATTGTTTAGATTATACATATTGGAGAGAAAAAGTCACATAGTTTCTGATTTTGTATCTGTTGTCCTTCCCAATCTTCCCTCATGGCATTTCATTGAGGCTGTGGTGGCTTACACATAGTTTACACCAGTGAAATAATTTCTAGAAATGATTTCTAATGTGTGTGCCTGTAAGTAGAACTGGGCCTAGCTCCCAAAAAATTTGGACATGAATATCAGTGGCAATACATTTTGACAAGTTTGAAATTAAGAGAGCCAGGCATGATGGCAGATGTGCCTATAATCCTAGTACTTGGGAGGCTAGGCTGGGGCAGGATCAAGCTCAGCCTGGGCAGCTTAATGACTTAGCAAGACTGTCTCAGTCCCTAATACCAAAAAAAAGAAAAAGGAGAAAATGAGCAATTTACTGGAAGTCTCCCAGCTCAACTGTACTTAAGTATTCACAGATTAAAAATAATAATAATGCAGTTAAAGACCAAAACAAAAACAAATTCAGCCAGGCATGGTGGTGCATGCCCGTATTCCCAGAACTTGGGAGGCTGAGGCAGGAAGGATTGCTATGAGTTGTAGGCCAACCTGGGACACAGAGTGAATTTAAGACCAACTTGAGCTACAGAGTGAGACTCTGTCTCAAAAAAGATAAAAAACAAAACAAAACAACTCCCCACAAACTAACAAATTAGTGTTAGGAAAATAAGTCTACAGCCACATAGGAAAGCTGGTGAAGATATTCATGTCTTATGCAGTATTCAGAGAATATATTTGTAAGTTCTTATACCTGGTTTCTGCATTGTTTGATTAAAAAGCCAAAAAAAAGTTTTCATTTGTTCCTACCAAAGAAAATAGAAAATACTTGGTATCTTCTACTGCAAAATTAAAGATCTAAAGATCCCGGGCTGGGAAGATAGCTCAGTGGCATAGGTGCCTGCCTGGCAAGTGTAAGGTCCTGAGTTTGGTCACTGGTACAAAAAACAAAACAAAAGAACACAACAACAAAAAAAAACTTCCTTTTTCCAGATTGGCCATGTTTTTATATTTTGGAACATTTTAGTTATTCTTCATCTCTCCATTATATGTTTGTATATACATAAAAATATGTATCTATAGACATATAACATTATTTTCTGAACCACTTAAAATTAAGTCTCATTTCATATCCCTGTAACCTTTATTGGTAATGCTTTAAGGAAAAATGCCAAAAAGCAAGACAGTTAACCAGTTTGAGTAACTTAACATAGATGTGGGACATTATCCAATTTTTGTCAGTTGTCCTAAATTGTAATTGATAGAACTTTATAATTCACAGATCAAAAAGATTTTCTCACTTCTTATGTATTATAGAAAGCTTTTAAATTTATACTTCAATAAAACCAGTTGCCCATCTCTAAATGCCCAAAATAAAAATTTGTAATCTGTAGAAATGTTAGAAACAGAACTTACCTCTGTGCTTCTGAGAAGTGGAGTTAGAGATGAAAACATCCAGGGCCACCCATGGGGTTTTGATGTGAACTTTGGTGCTAGACTGCTTTTGCATATTTTCCAAAGTAAATAGGTCCCAATTCAAACACCACACAACTAGCTTTGTCAGCAAAACCCCCTCAGCTGTGCCTTTGATCACTGTTTAGTTACCGGTGACTCCCAGACTCCAGTCTGTTTTCTACTGAGGTTTTGAATGTGATTGTTGCAGTGTCAACGAAGTGTACTTACAGCCTGTGTGCAGGAGCAGCTCTCATTGGAAGCTGCGCATAACCAAGGCACTCACAGAGTTCTAGGGGCCAGATTGCCCCAGGGCTAGCTGTAATGCTCCTCTGAAAGGAGAAACCAGAACATGCATCTACCTACCTATTATGTCTTTCCCATCTGAGGTGATTGCAGCATCTGACCTTGCCCTGACAACTAGGCCAGACATGGCTGGTTTGGCTATCAGGAAGGTAGCCCCAGCCTTCTTTGAACTTATTCCCCAGTGAAAAGTGGAAGGAAAATAAGATTGGTGGCTTATAGAATAAAGACTATGGTGTAGATATCTTTTCAGCCAAAAGTTATTATGTTCCTTGGCAAACCATACTGTGTGGCTCTCTTGTCTGTTGTAGGACAGAAAGAGATACTACTCAGTTGTGCTTCTCACACCTAGGTCCACATATGCATTCATTGGGCCTGTGGGCTATAATTAATTTATTTTTAATTTTATGAGGTAAAGTAATGATCTTACTTGACTAGGAGACCAGCTTATCACAGAGGCCAGCTCCCTGATTTTGTCACCTACAGTCTGACTTGGGAGACCATCTACAGGGAGAGCACAGCCTTTAGGCAGGTGGGCACCTGTAAGTTACTGTTTAATGGAACTGTTTTTTTCTTCAGTACTGCAGATTAAACCTAAGACCTTATGCATGCTGAGCTATATCCTCTGCTTTTTAAGTCTTATTTTTGTTAAGAGAGCATCTTGAAAAGTTTATAAAAGCCACAAAGCTGTGATTGATTGATTGATTGATTGATTCTTGCCTCAGCCTCCCAAGAAGTTGACATTGCAGGCATGTGTCGTTGTACCCAACTTGTATATTGTTATTGAGAGATGCTGGTGTATAAAGGGCCATTATGTTCAGAACATGGAAGGTGTGGTTGCTTTGGGGTTTAGTGTAGCACTCTAGCTTTAGTCAGAGTCGTTCTAGAGGTTTCATCTATCGTACTTAATCCGTCTCAGCCTGGGTACCATGATACTGCCCATGAAGGCTTTCTTGCATCTTGATTCCTCTTGGGGGCTTGCTCAGCTCCACAAGCTCTTCTCTTCTCATCTATGCTAAGCCTAGTCTCTGGCAGAACTTCGGCACTAGCTGTTCATTCTGCTTGGCACATCTTCCCTGTAGAGTAGCACATGGCTACTGCTCTCCTACTCTTTATGAAGCCACACCAATCACCTGGATAAAATCACTCAGGGTTCTACCTTCTAAAATAAAGGTGTCAATTACATCTTCCACTGCCAAGGATTGTGAAAACGAACTGAGCAGAATGACTCTAAAGCGCAGATCGGTGCCTGTGTCTTCTCTAGCTCTCCCCACCTTCTCAACTCCTTCCCAGAGTCCATCCTGAATCCAGCCATTCAGAAATAATCAGTAGGAATATATGGTTGATTTTTGCTCTTTTTGTTCTATGCATATCTGCTAATGTGTACATTTTACTTATTTTTATTTTTTCAACGTATTTAGTACAGAGTCTCAGTACACAGATCGGACCCCTGTTTTCAGGTGCCCAAGCCCTGGGATTACAGGCATGTGCCACCACACCCAGCCTCAGTGTTCCCTGGGGTTGGGGCCAGCATAACACACTGGGGATTGTACCCCAGTCCCCTGCGCCTGCCTAAGCAGATGCTTTAGTCCACTGAGCTATCTGACTGGGGCTGCTTATTATATATTTTAAAAATCCATGTCATGAACATATTTTGCATTTTTTCTTGACATATTGTTATATCTTTGTCACCAAATGATCTTAGAAAATAAGATTTTTATTATGCTATTACATATTTAGGTGTTCCCTTCAAGCAGATATTTAATGTTTTTCTATTTATTTTGTTATTATTACAAACATTACAACATTTTTAATGCTGAATCAGTGTGTGTGTGTGTGTGTGCGCGTGCATGTGTGTGTGTGTTGGGGGGTAAGGGGTAGTAGGCATTGAACCCAGCAGGTCCCACATGCTAAGCAAGTGCTATACTACTGAGATACACCCTGCCCCCACAAACCTTTTCTATGTTTTATTTTGAGACAGGTTCTTAATGAGTCACTAAATTGTCCAGGCTGGGCTTGAATTTTCCATCCTCTTGCCTCTCTCCTCCATAGTACTGGTATTAACAGTTGCACAACATCATGTATACCTGTATGTCTTGGCACTTTTTAACTTCTGTTTTGAGACAATGTCTAATAAGTTGCTTAGGCTGGCTCTGATCCTTCTGCCTCAGCCTCCTAGAGTCCTAGGATTTCAGGCATGTGCCATTATGCTTTGTTACCTTATTATTTTGATAGATTCCTAAAGATGGGATTTGGGGTACAGTATTTTTTGAGACATTTAGAATATTTGATGCGTATTATCAAGTCCCTTTCCAGGAAGTGTTTTGTCAATCTGTAGTCCTTCCATTGTGTGAATTGTGCTAGCAATGAATATTGTTTATCCCTATTCTGAGTCCTTGGCCCAGGGCCTGGCCCAGATCTGGTGCCTATGAGGTATGTGTTTGGGTAGCAGAGCCTACTGCACTGTATTACTGTATCAAGGCTCAGTGTCCAGGAGGTTCTGTGAGGACTGACCTGCTCAGTGGCATTTTGTATAAACATAACCATTTTACATAATCAAAGACGATATGCCATGCTTTGTACTTGGTGGGCACTGTCTCAAGCAAGGGTGCAGAGAAACTAGACTCCTTACACTTGCACCCAGGCAATCCTGCTTTTACCTGTCTGCCATATTGGGATCATACCCAAGATTACTATTTGAAAAAGTAGCACTGCTAGTCCCGCCCTGGGGCACAATGAGCCGCAGTTGAGACTGGGTGTGGTGACACACGCCTGTAATCCCAGCTCTTGGGAGGCTGTAAACAGGCAGATCACAACATGTCAGATCTAGTAGTGTGACCCTGAACATCCTATAGACCCTTCCCTAAAATACAGAAGAAAAAGAAAGAAAGAAAAAGTAGTTAGGTGATTATTTGTCTACCTGTCTCTCAACTAGACAGAAAATCATTAAAGTATAAGAACAGGGCTTTTAACTTCCAGTCACAGTTCCCTGCTGCACTAGGTAACAAACAAGTGAATGAATTAATTACTAATTGATGAAATTATTAAGAGGTATCAACCACTGTTCAATGTGCGTTTTCCTACTCATCCTGACTGGCTGAGTGTTCTTGGAAAAAGGATCTGTGCTTGGTTCTACATTAACTTGAATTAGGGTTTTGTGAGCAAAATAATTTCTATTCTCTCTCCTTGGCACATCAGCTCACCAGACGATTGCCACCCATTAAGGAAGCGAAACCTCGGTTACAGAAGCTCTTCCGGGACTTCTGGCTGTACTCTGTACTGATGGGATTCGCTGTGGAGGGCTCAGGTAGGGGGCTGATCTCTCTCATGGAAGACAGAGTGAAGAGGGAAACAAGGGTGAGATGGGGCTCATCCTAACTCAAAATGAGTCCAAATGCAACTATTTCTTTCTACAAGTATTTATAAACATCACAGTTCTCAGAGGGAGCATCAGGCTTTAAAAAGGTATAAAGGGATTTTTGTTTTTTTTAGGCAACACTGAAAGGACTTACACAAGGAAAATAGTTTGGGCCCTTAAGAAAGACACATTATAGTCAGAATTGAGTACCCCTCCTTTATATTTTGAGAAAGGTTTCACTCAGTAGCTAAGTTCCAAGGATGGGATTGAACATGCAGTCCTCTTGCCTCAACCTCCCTGAGTTCTGAGGTCACAGGTATATTGCTACTGTACCTGTTTCTTAGGATAATTATGCCAAACAAAGTACCCAGGACTCTAGACATTGTCAGTCAGTACTTCTCAACTGAGCTTCTCTCTTGTTCCCTCCCTCTCTCTCCTTTGATAGCTGAACTTAAGGCCTCATACATTCTGGTCAGGCATTTTATCGCTGACCTAAATCTCTTACCCTCGTCTTTCTTGCAGGACTCTGGCCAGAGGAATGGTATGAGGGAGTCTGTGAAATAGCCACCAAGTCTCCTCTACTCACATTTCCCAGCAAAGAGCCTCTGCGGTCAGTTCTCCAGTACAACTCAGCTATGAAAAATGACACAGTCACCCCTGTAAGGATTCTCTTCTTACTTTTTCTAAACTTTCTGTAAAGATCATCCAAACCTTTTCAGTGTTCTTATGTATACATGTTGCCATCCTCTGGGGCTCTTTTCTCCTGGGAAGATGCCTTCAGGAGTCTCTGAATGTTTTTTTCCCTCCAGGCTGAGCTGAGTGAGCTCCGAAGCACAATCATCAACCTGCTAGACCCTCCTCCTGAAGTGTCTGCTCTTATCAACAAGCTAGACTTTGCCATGTCAACATACCTGTTGTCTGTATACCGGCTGGAGTACATGAGGTACTTGAACCTCTACCTCCTGCACATCTGTGGTAGAGTAAAGTTTTACATTTTGTGCTACTCTACGTGTGAGATTTTTTTCAACTTCTTCTGAGACATGAAAGCTTTTAAAAGGCATAATAGTGGGCCAGCCTAGTACTTGGGAGGCTGAGGCAGGAGGATTGCCATGACTTTGATTCCAAACTGAGCTACGTAGAATTCAAGGATAGCCTGAACTGAATAGCAAGATCCTGTGTCAAAAAACAAAAACACAAACAAACAAAAAAAAATTGCAAGTGCAATGTCCTGAGTTCAGTCCCTAGTACTGGAAAAAAAAAAAAAAAGCATACTAATAAAAATACCTTTTGTTTTTCTTATGTGCCCCTTCTTCATATGTACCAAATGTTATGTGTAATAAAACATGTCACATCCAAACTCCATTACCATCCTCCTGTCTCTCACAGGAAGAAGGCTTCTGAAAAGTCTCAGTTGACAGTACAAATTTAGTCCGTGGACTGATGGGAGTCCCTCTGGGGAGCAGCCCTCACTGAGAAGGGTCGCAGGATACTCAGTGAGCTGGTTTCCAAGACCACAGTTGAGTACAAATAGCTAATGTGATGTAGGACAAATCAGGCTCTAAAATATTGCTACACATTATCTGATGCTTAGGATATAGCTGTCACCACTTCAGTCCTGACCACTATAACTGCTGTGACATATAATTGCTGTTGTGATTACAGCCACAGCTGACATGAATTGAGTGCTTCTGTTGTGCTAAGTACTAAGTTTATAACACTGCAACAAATCTATGAGATTGGCACTATTATATGCCCATTTATAGGTAAGGAACTGAGACAAGTAAATGGTCCAAGATTATAATAATCCCTGATGGGAATTGAAACCCAATCAATCTCTTAAACATGCTGTCTCTTATAAGTGAAGGCCAGAAAAAGCATCCAGATAATTAGAGGGAATAAAATTACTGATGTCATCACCATTCCCTGTAGAATGTTACCATGGCTCCTTCTAGTTGTCCCCACCCCCCCACCCCAAGGGTACATTTTCAAAGAAAAACAAGCCAAAATAAAATAAGCAACTCTCCCAAACAACAACAAAAATACACTAGCAATTTTAATGCTAGTGTGTATGACTAGAAGAGATGTCTCCCACCCCCCTGGGAGTGTGCCTGAGTGTTGTCAGGTTCTTAAGGCTCTGGGCTACTGGCAGGTCCCAGGGAACACTTTCCTAGCATAGAGAAGCAACCCTGAGGCCTTTGTTTAAGAATTTGGCGTAGCTTCCCAGCCACTGGTATTTGGGAAAACTTTAAAACAACATGGGAAAATGTGAGAAGTCAAGTAAAAGCCATATGCCTATGAGCACCTTAGAAGGCAGGTTACATGTGTCCGGTACACACCTAGGAGGCAACTGCTTGAGAGCCAAGTGTGAGACTTCAGTCTTTAACTCTTTGTGGAGCTTCCAGAACTCTGAATGGCTCTGTAAAGCAGCTGTTGGATAAGTGTATGAATTTCCCTTTGCTGTTTCATTCCTAGCAGAGCTCTGTCATGCTCTGTTCTGCATGCATGAAAGTATTTTATTAGTAATTACATTTTACTGTGAAAGTCTTATCTGGGATTTTAAAACATTCTTTTTGCTTTTTTTTGGTTATACATGTTAGTGAGTTTCATTTTTACAGATTCATACTTGTATATAACATAGCTTGATTAATTTTACATTTCCCTATCACCCTCTTGCTCTGCCATTCCTTCCTAGTTTCACATTTTTTGAAGGGATTTCAATGTGTTTGTTTTATTTGTATCCATTCCTCATGATATATTTTACTATTTAAAAAGTTCATGATGTGCAGATTTTAAAAAAGAAGAAAACAAAATCAACAGATGGTATAGAAGAGTTTAAAGGTGGAAAAAATACAGGTTTCTCTTCTTAGCCCCTTGTCAGCCTCTTATTCCTGCTATGCGGAGATACCTTGCTGGTGATCTCATTTTCCCTCTCCATATTCTTTGTGCATAGGCAAACCTATATTTGATACATACAATAGCACAGGTAGACCTTTAGGAAATCTCCCATTAGGATTGTGCTGTGCTTGTTTGCCTTTCTCATTCAGCCATATTTTTTGGATGTTTTCCTATAATGGCATCTATAGGGCTGTGTCATATATTGTCATTGAATGGCTGTGCTATGATTTATCTAACCAGTTTTCTATTAGTGGGCATTCTGATTTTCTGTTTTGGGTAATGTAGTCAGCACTGTTACTAAGAATTCTTGTGCATGTGATCCTTGAAGTGAATGCTAGGATAGATGGTACATGTCACCCTACAAAAAGTCCAAGTCCCTTATAAATGTCAGAGGGTGTCTGTTACGCATAGCTGTACCAGTTCTGAACTGTGTTACCTGGTAGAAAGGGATTTTTTTCAAGGAATTTTTGGATTTTTCAAAATTATTTAAAGCTGTTCTCCTTATTAGGGTACTGCGTTCAACAGATCCTGATCGATTCCAAGTAATGTTCTGCTACTTTGAGGATAAAGCTATTCAAAAAGACAAATCTGGTAAGTTTATTTTTTTTGTACTCTCATGATTAATTGATCTATAATAGAATAAAAGGGAGTAGTACTTCTTTTCTGTCCACACAGAGAAAATAGTTTTATGAGGTTACATGCAAGATTGGAAAGTCAGCATAAAGAAAAAAATATATATATATACATGTTTATTAGCCAAGCACAGTGCCACACACCTATAATCCCAGCTACTTGGGAGGCTGAGGCAGGAAGGTACAAGTTTGAGAACAATGTGGGCAACTTAAGACCCTTGCCTTTAAGTAACAGCAGCTGAAAAAAAGACTGGGATATACCTCAGTACTCTCTGCTTAATCCATATCTCTATGTCTATGTCTATGTCTATATCTGTATCTATATATCTCTGCTACTTCTGCAAGGAGTTCCAAAGCAGAAGGACCCTACTATCTCTGTTCAGGTGTGTTTCAGTACCCAGATGTTGATTCCTAGTACTTTGCTGAAAAGGAGTCAGAGTCAGAGCTCCTCAGAAGGCCACTGATGGAGCTGGAGTGTTTTGCTTTTTCTTTTTGAATGTCAGGATTAGGCTGAGAGAACCAAGAAATCAATTTAAAGGGAGCCCCAGTAGACAGATCATTATAATTTGAATGTAAAATTAACATTTAAAAAATTTTGCCTGATTGAGCCGGGCATGGTGACGCACGTCTGTAATCCCAGCATTCGAAAGGCTGAGGCAGGAGGATTGGTGTTAGTTCAAGACCAGCCTGGGCTACAAAAGTGAGCTTAAGGCGAGTCTGAACTGCATAGCAAGACCCTGTCTCAAAAAGAAAAAAAAAAAAAATTTTTTTTTGCCTGATTGATGCAAATTTAATTAGGAAAACTATGATTTCATATTGATACTATTAAATGTCTAAGATGGCTTTATAATTATATATATATATGAATATAATTCTTTAGTATTCAAGGGGTATTGGTTTTAGGACCTCCAGCAAATAACAAAATCTGAGGATATTCAAGTCCTGTATATAAAACGGCATAGTGTTTGTGTATAACCTATGTCATGTTCCCATACACTTCATTATTATTATTATTTTTTTGTGTGTGTGTGTGTGTGTGTGTGTGGTATCAGGGATTGAACTCAGGATCTTGTGCTTGCCAGGCAAGTGCTTATTCTTCAGAGCTATCTCCCCAGCCCTCACGTACACTTTAAATGATCTCTAGATCACTAATAATGCAACATAAATCCTATATAAATAGTTGTTATGCTGTGTTATTATTTAGGGAATGACAAGGAAAAAAAAGCCTATACGTATTTAGTACAGATGCAGTATTTTTTCCTTTTTTGATTATGGCTGGCTCAGCCTGTCCTGGGAGTAGGGCTGGGGCTGGAACAGCATGTGGTGCCAGGGATCGAATTGCGGTCTTAGTGATTGCCTAAGTTTTCCTAAGCAGGTGCTTTAGACCACTGAACCATCTTGCCGGCCCCTCCTTGTGTATTTTTGGTCTGTGTGGTTCATTGATTTTGTAGATATTGAGCTGACAGGAGCAGGGCCAATAGAAGCAGGGCAAAATTTATATAGAATGCTGGTTTCTTCCAGTAAGCCTATGTGAAATGGAGCCAAATAGTTGTTTCTCCTAGCATAAGCAAGAAAGAAGACATACCAGGAAAGAGCCGCACAGTATAGGAAGCAGTCCAGCACCAGCACTAGTTGATGTCTTAGCCACTTTCTCATCACTGAGACACAGTAGTAGCCAGTACTCACAATTCAAAGGAGGGAAGAGTCCATGGCTGGCTGGCTCCAAGCCAGAAAACAACATGGCAGAGAGGCATAATGAAGGAAATACTGCTCACATCATGGCTGCCAGGAAGCAGCAGTAGAAGGGAGGAACGGGAGAGGGGTGCATCCTTCCAGGTCATCCCCCAGTAATGTGCCTCTACCTGGTCTCAACTTCTTAACAGTGGGTCAGCTATTTTGTCTCTATAATCCAGTCACCTAAAAGCCCAGTCTCTGAGCTCTTGAGGCTTTGAGAGGACATTCCAGATCTAAATCAAAACAAGGAGTGGCACAGAGAGTGAGCCAGTAGGTGGAACATCCAGTGGGTGATAGATAAGTCCCATGGAATAGCCAGGTAAAGATACTGAACCATTGCCTCCACAGAGAGCTGACTGCAAACACATCTGTTATCATGAAGGTATCCACATGCCAATTAGGAGGATCCCCCATTTGAAGAAGCCTTCAGGCCTGGCAGGAATGCCAGGATAGCAGGCCAGGCTCTGTGGACCCTGCCCAAGCATGGCCTCCATCACTTCTGGGAACATTTCAGAATATGAAAGTCTGCACAGAGCAAATGTCCCACAGTGCAACATAGCCTCAGACTCTTGACTGTACCAGGGGCCTCAGCCATTACATGTCCTGACCAAGAAGATTAAATTCTTAGAAAAACAAAAATATTAGAAACAAACTCCTAAAAACACAAACTCAAGAGGGGAATATGAATAAAAAGAGATGAAATT
Source organism: Capromys pilorides (assembly GCA_004027915.1). Lineage (NCBI taxonomy): Eukaryota > Metazoa > Chordata > Mammalia > Rodentia > Capromyidae > Capromys > Capromys pilorides. Next base: position 48,276 of record PVKN010000775.1, on the reverse strand, counting down.
GGAAAAAGGCTCAGCAGATGAGAATACAACTATGTAAAAGTCATCAGAGCGAACACAAAATCTATGGGTTGGGCTGGGAAGATAGCTCAGTAAAATAAGCACCTTCCTGGCAAGTGCAAGGTCCTGAGTTCAATCCCTGGTACTGCAAAAATAAATAAATAAAAATTCTGTGGGTTTTCTCATATGCTATTTTTTTTTTTAATTTTTTATTTATTTATTTGTTTGCTTGTTGTGTTTGTTTGTTTCTTTATTTATTCATTTTGTGGCTGGCTCAGCCTGCCCTGGTGGTGGCGCTGGCGCAGCATGTGGTGCCGGGAATCGAACAGCAGTCCCCGCAGTTGCCTGAGCCCTCCTAAGCAGGCGCTTTAGACCACTGAACCATCTCGCCGGCCCCTCATATGCTATTTATACTGTCATTTTTTAAGATTACAAAGAACTAACATTAAATTGACTTTTGCAAAAATTTAAATGAGAAGCAGAAAAAAGACATAAAAAATGGAGTCAGCAAAGAAAGAAGTTAAATCCCTAAAATAAAGCATTTTTACTAGTTTCAGTGGAAGGGCACTAATAGGTGCCCTTCCTATTAGGTGATGTCTGATTTATAAAGTGTTTTTAAAAACTTAAGAGGTATTAAAATATTAGACTTCTGATTTAATTAAATGCTTAAAATAATTTGATTAAATTTATAATCAAGTTGCCAGGCATGGTGGTGTGCAGCCATATCCCACCACACAGAAAGAGGATCACTGTAATTTTGAGGCCAGCCTAGGCATATAGTGAGTTCAAGGTCAGCCTAAACTACATAGCAAGACCCTATCTCAAAAAAAAAAAAAAAAAAAAAAAAAAAAAAAATATATCATGTTTAAACATGCAAGAGAATTTGGTAGAATCTGTGAATGTTAATTGCCTGGCTAAATTTTTTGAGGATGCTGATC
>PVKN010000775.1:30715-47241 GCA_004027915.1 Capromys pilorides | reverse complement strand
CTGAGGTAAGAGGATCACTGTAATTTTGAGGCCAGCCTAGGCATATAGTGAGTTCAAGGTCAGCCTAAACTACATAGCAAGACCCTATCTCAAAAAAAAAAAAAAAAAAAAAAAAAGAAAAAGTATATCATGTTTAAACATGCAAGAGAATTTGGTAGAATCTGTGAATGTTAATTGCCTGGCTAAATTTTTTGAGGATGCTGATCAGTAAGTTTTTAAGGTTAGTGTATGTAGTTATTAGTTAAGTATGAATAGTGAACAGTCTTTTCCATACCAGAAGCTATCAACACACTGATGGATCTATCAGTGCATTCATGCCAGTAGAGAAATTATCTCCAGATACTAGATACTATTTTTTTGTGTGAAAATTTAGCATTTAAAGAAGTGTTTTTAAGAATCACCCCAGAGGGGCTGGGGAGATAGCTCCATGGCACAAGTGTCTGCCTGGCAAGTGCAAGGTTGTGAGTTCAAACCCTGTTCCCACAAAAAAAAAAAAAAAGAATCACCCAGAGATGCCAGGATGCTGCTTCATATAAGACTTTCTTTTAATAAGTTGTTTGCAAAGCACTTCACAGCAGTCAGGAAATTCTGTTCATGAATTTGTTTCTGCAGCCATGAGCCATTTGGCCATGAAGGACAGTGCAAGGATTCTGGAAGTTTTCTCTGCTGGCAGTGTGTAGGGCTTGGGAACCTGCCGGAGGCCTCTTTCAGGAGGTGTGTAGGGTTGGCATCCAGGGCTTGCTCAGAGATCTCATGCACATGTCCTTGGCCTACTCTCGGAAGAGATGCCATCAACTACCAATTGCTTTTCATGGGCTTATTCCCCCTCATCCATACTCTAGTACATTTATGGGGCAGCCCATAGTTTTGTGCTGAGTTCTGTATTATATAGTTGGTGCAGCCGGAGACTCTGGTTCCAGGAGAATAAATGGCAATAGTCAGGTATGGTGGTGCATGCGTACCTATAATCCCAGCACTCGGGAGGCTGAGGCAGAAGAAGCATTATGAGTTCCAGGCCAGCCTGAGTTATATAGTGAGATTGAAGCCAGCCTGAACACCTGTCAAGATCTTGTCTCAAAATACAAACCAACAAAATTAAAACTGCTGGCCCCTGAGAGACCTAAAAGACTAGCACATGTTACCAACTTCAAAAGGAATACAGATAGAATCAGACTCCTTTTGAGAACTGGATGTCTCACTGGCCATTTTCTCTGAGCTCTAGGTAGCTGTTGCTATCATCAGATGAAATCAAATGGTATTTGGAATGATTTACCTTCACAGACACACTTCATTTTTTTTCAGTACACTGTCCTCTTCTACATTTATTTTTTTGCTTATTTGAGACAGGGTCTTGCTTTGTAGTGCAGGCTGTCTTTGAAGTCATTATTGTAGCCCAGATTGACTTTGAACTCATGGTGATCCTCCTGCCTCATCCTCCCGAGTGCTGAATTTAAGTTGATTGTTTGTTTTGGATCTGAGCATGGTACTTAGCTTACTACAATAAGGGTGCAGTTATTGCTTCTCTCATTTTCTTTCCTAAGAGATGGGAAGGAAACATTAATGACACGTACTAATTTATGAATTTTTAGAAATAACCAAGAGTGGTGTATATGAAACATTTAGCACCTCCCTGAAGAAAAAGGCTTCTGTCTTCTCCATGTATGTGTAAGCCAGGCTTCTTGGAAATAAGGCCAGAGGCTTGATGCTCACTTGCCATTTGCACAGTTAGTTCACTAGTAACCTGGAGCAGCTGTAGGTGCAAGAAGGAAGATGGCTTTTTTTTTTCTTTTTTTTTAAAGCAAAAATCTTCTTAGATACTATTATGTAATATTTACTGGCATAAGACCACTATCTGATTATTTATTAGGAACTGAGAGATTCAGTTTTTTACCTACCTCATATATACTCATATGTAAAGCTGTATATATGGAAAAAATATTACACTGAACAAATACCCAAAATAAAATTTCATGTACCTGACTCAGCCTCTTAAGAAGGCAGTCTCAAGGATGTGAGGGTAATCTAGAATACTTTAAACTACTGTGTGTGTGTGTGTGTGTGTGTGTGTGTGTGTGTGTGTGTGTGTGATAGTGGTACTGGGGTTTGAACCCAGGGCCCTTGCACTGAGCTTCTACCTTTTTTTTATTTTGAGGGTTCCACTAAGTTGCTAAATTGCCAAGGCTGGGCTCAAACTTGCTATTTTTTTGCTCCAGCCTCCCAGAGTATTAGGATTATACGTATGCACTACTGTGACCAGCTTAACTCTACAACTTTTTGAGTCTCATGTTGGCCCTTAAAATGTGCAGATTTTATAGCACTTCATTTTTGGCAGTGTTTCATGTTTCATGTTTTCAGATTTAGAATGCTCAGCCTGAAGTAAGGATGTTCTAAGAAAACAAAATTAATGAGACCTGTGAGGAGGACATGGAAGCCAACCTGAGAGCTCCAGCTAGAATGATTTGAACAACAAAATAGCTGTAGTATTGGTTTATAGCCCAATGAACACAATAAATATCCAAGAGTCCATACTGATTATTGAATAAAAAATAAGGAAGTATGGTCAGCTTTCCTTAAAGAATTCCAGTTAACAAAAGTAGAATGAATAGGAGAAATAAGAAAGCCCTGTGACAGCCATAGTAACTACTATAGTCAAAATCTACAGAGGGATGCTAACTTGAGTGGACAAAATTTTGAAGAGAAATGGGAAGTCTGTATGATTGCCAATTATTTTTCTTTAAATATTTATCAGTTATTGTGATTTTTTTTTTTTTTCATTTATGCGTTTGGTACAGGGTCTTACTGCACAGCTCCAACTCAACTCATAGTGATCCTTCTTTTTTCAGTCTCCTCAGCGCTGGTATTACAGGCCTGGGCCATCACACCTGGACTCAGACTCATTCATAGGCTCACCCTACGTTGGGTACAAGACCAATGCCGCATGTGGGACCAGGTCTCTGCACTTGCCAAAGCAGGCTCTTAGTCTGCTGAGCTATCTTGCTGGCCTTTGTGGTGATTTTTAATAGTGTCATCCACAAATCCACTGCAGGAGATGGCACTAGTCCCTAGGTCCCAAGTGTGAGTCTGTTGACTTAATTGTAGCATGGAGAGAGAAAAATACCACTCAGACCAATGATCAAGGTTAACTATAGTAGTGATAAAAGATACAGATATCACAGACCCTTTATTTGATATGACAAGAAGAGGGTGAAATCATCAAGGAAGCATCAGATACCTAAATATCTGTGTCCTTCAAAAGTGTCAAGGTCATGAAGGAGTTTTTTGACTGGCTCAGGCTGCCTTAAGGGCAGGTCTGGTGTAGCATGTGGAGCTGGGGATCTTACCGCAGTCCCCTGCACCTAATTGAGTCTGCCTAACAGGCGCTTTAAACAACTGAGCTAACCTGCAAGCCCCCTCAAGGTCATGAAGTTCAAGGACAGACTAACAACACAGATTAGAAGAGACCTGGAGACATAATTAGTGAATCCTTTGTGGTATCCAAAATTGAATCCTATTATAGAACAGAAATATGAATGAGAAAATTGAGAAGTTCACATAATGCCTGACGTTTAAGTTAAGTTAGAGTGTTTAAGTTCTATCAGTGTTCATCCAAATTCAGTTTGATTGTATAGCAAATGTTATTATCCAGGAAATCCAGGAAGGGTGCATGGAAACCAAGTCTGTACACTTGGTTCTAAGTCTAGAATCATTTCAAAAAAATAATTTACGAGGTGTGGTAGCATGAGCCTGTAGTCCCAGCTGCTTTGGGGCTGTGGTCGGAGGATTTCTTGACTCTATGAGTTTAGTGCCATTGTGGCTGTGCCTGATCCATGGAAACCTTTTTGTTTCAGGGATGATGCAGTGTGTGATTGCTGTCGCAGATAAAGTGTTTGATGCCTTCCTGAACATGATGGCAGATAAAGTAAGCCTCTTCAGAGACTGAACATGCACCTGCAGTAGAACAGCACACAGGGGTACTACCTTCTTTTTTAACTTTAGGCCAAGACAAAGGAAAATGAAGAGGAGCTGGAGCGACATGCTCAGTTTCTGCTGGTGAACTTCAACCACATTCATAAGAGGATAAGGAGGGTAGCAGACAAGTACCTTTCTGGTCTGGTGGATAAGTAAGTTCCATTTCCTACTGGTGCTTGTGTGCATGTGTGTACATGTGTGTGATTTGGAATGAGGAAAACTCATCCTTACATCATCAGTCTGGAAGTAGAATAGTAGAATCAGAACAAAAACTCTGAAGAGTGGTGTAGCTCCGAATGTCAGTGAGTTTGCTTCAAAGTCTGAATTTTATTCCAGAAATCTCTGTTAACTCTGAGCTATTGAGATTTGGGGGGAAAATCTTGCTACATAGTCCAGGCCAGCCTTAAACTCACTGTATAGCCCAGGCTGGCTTTGCACTAATGGAACTCTTCCTGCCTTAGCCTCCTGAGTACTGGGATTATAGTTGTATACTACCATGCTTGGTGAGGATTTTTATAATACCTCTCTTGCTGATAGGAATCATGTCCCTGTATCTCTGAATCCTGTCTATGGTGAGAAGATCCAGCCCATCATCTAGCCCAAGGTCCAGCCACCAGTCCCTAAGTAGAATAGGTAAACTATGGGCTTCTCAGGAACAAAAGCCCATACTGGCCCTTTCTATTCTGTGTGGTGGGAATTAAAGCAGACCCTCTTGGGAGGCCCACTTTGATGACAACTTGCCACAGATACAGAATGCTTAGTCCAGAGAACTGCACCATCTGAGGGCAAGTCAGCAGCCAGCCTAGGAGCCACAAGAACCAGAACAAGTCTTACACACATGGCACAGGTCTAAGCAGGCTTTTGAGCAGTGAACATGGATGACTTTAAGGTTGCACCAAGGTGCTGCTCCTGCAGCAGTGGGGCCACCAGAGCCCTTGCCTGTTATTATTTTAGGCGCTTTTTTTCTTTACTCTAGGACATCAGTGGCAAACCTGTGGCACATGTGCTACAGTAGGCTGTTGGTGTCATTGAAAGCTCTAAAAGGTTTGCCATTGCTGTCCGAGGCTAACGTACAAATTTTCTATTTGTGCCATGATATGACAAATATTTGGGAACCTCGTTGACTACTAATAATTCTCCAATTAAAATCCTAGAATTTTTTTGGGAAGAGAGAGAATGTTACCTGGCTAGTGTAATCAAGACAGCTTGTTGCTATCAGGGTTGAATCAGGCCACTTGGCCTGGGTTTGTCTGGCTGTGAGGAATGGGACCTGCTGGGCCTAGGAATCATTTCTGATCAGGCACTGTTCACTTCACCGTGGAAAGCCTGGAAAGGCTGGTGCCTGCCTGAGGAGTGTCCTTACATGCCACTTTTAGCAGCTGTCAGCAGGTATAGTTTGTGATGACTGAGGTGCTCACCCCCATCTCCCCAGGGCAGTGCAGGCATCTGGGAAAGCTCAATTCCTAGGCTCTAAGAGCCTTCTGTTGGTGTAGGTTTCCCCACTTGCTCTGGAGTGGGACTGTACTGAAGACCATGCTGGACATCCTGCAGACTCTGTCCCTGTCGCTGAGTGCCGTGAGTATCCTGGGTGACCTCGTGCTGCCTTAGGTAATTTGCCTAGGATTAATTTATGATATAAGTAGTGAATTTGCCTGTGGCAAGGTGGGGAGGGGCCCAAATCCCACCTTGTATTTCCCAGTAAACTGCAGCAATTCTGGAGGACCATCATAGATGGGACACTATGGGATGGGATGGCAAGCATACTGCTGTCATGGGTGAGAGACTTGGCCATGAATATCACAGAAAGGTCGATTTGAAGAGGACTATCACTGTGTTTACAGGATATTCATAAGGACCAACCTTACTATGACATCCCTGATGCACCCTATCGGATCACAGTTCCTGACACATATGAAGCCCGAGAGGTAGGCCCCATCTGATCTCTGCCTGAGGGCCATTTTCACTACCGCTCCCTGAGCATATCAGGCCAAATACTCAATTATAGGAGGTCCCTCTGTCCCTATCAGTTAATGCTATGAGTAGTTTTCGCTCTGTCCCATGGTGAGGACACACATTAGCACTGGAGCCCTGCTGCAGAGGGCAGGGACTAGCCCTAGTCTTACCTGCTTTGTGGCCTGTGATTTTCACATGCATTCACGTGGAAGTATACCACCTTTTGCTATTGTGGTAACAGAGTGACATAGCTTTATCTCCTTCCCCTGATTCAGCCTAACTCAGAGCCCCTGCTGTGACAGGACACAAACCCAGCTCAGTTCACCTTAAACTCAGTTCCAGGTTCCTCCAGCGTGGGGAAAGGACACAGCCTCATAATTCAGCAGTTAATCTGAATAGGAGCCAGACTAGCTGTCACTGGGGAGCTTCCTTGTGCAGTGATGTGCTACATGTGAGGATATTTGCAATCAAGGACAACTTTACTTTTAGTTACCGACCCAAGACATGTCACACTTTAGCCCTATGATATAAGTCCTGCCACATAGCCTTGAGCAAGAGTTACAGACAGTGGTGTATGTGACTTCCTGTCCCCTGGATTCCTGTTGTTAGAACATGATCACTAGTAGTGCTACCGTGGTCAGGTGACAGAATGGATAGCTTAAGGAAGAGAAAATTACTTCCTTGGAATTATGAGGTCTGGAAGTCCAAGCTTAAGCTGTTTGCATAGGAGCCTGCTCTTCTTGACATGTAGGTGGCTACCCTTTCACTGCAATATGTCCTTCCATGATTTCTCTATATCCCTGGTACCTCTTGGTGTCGAAATTTCCTCTTCTCATAAGGATATCAGACAGATAAGATTAGGGTCCATCTTGAGGCCTTTTAGTCATCTCTTTCAAAGCCCTGTCTTCAAGTACAGTTTTATTCTGAGGTACTAGGAGTTAGGGTTTTATGAACATAGATTGTTTTGTATGGGAGGAAATAATTCAATCTGTATCTGTCACTGCAACATTCTGGATAGTTGTTAAAAGCATTGTCACACACCTGCAGAGCATCGTGAAGGACTTTGCTGCACGCTGTGGAATGATCCTGCAGGAGGCCATGAAATGGGCACCCACAGTCACCAAGTCCCATCTACAGGTAAATTCATGAAATCATTAAAAGGCAATCTTTGTGTTTATAATTTTTTATTTTTCTTAACATGTTTGCAATACATAGTGATTACATTCATTGTGGAGAATTGGTGCAATAGGCAATCTTGATAAGTTTCTTTGAGCAGTTCAGAGAGCTTTTGCACAAGTCCAGTGAACTCAAAATACAAACAGCAGTAGGGCAAATAAGCAGACCAAGAACATTAGTCAATCTGGAGCCTGAGAGTACTAGTCACTCAATAAATAGCACCTTAAGGTGCTACCCTGTTAGAAGCATTGGTGAGTGACTGTGCTGGTCAGGGAAGCAGTAGGAGAGGAGAAGTGGCCACCAGGGTGGGCAGGCCCAAACCTGACCATCCACACCAGATGAAGTACCAAGTCTCTGGCAGGACTTGGGGCTGCTTATGAAATGAGTAGGGGCTGTGTGATAGGCAGAGGAGGCTGCTAGAGGTAGCAGCAGTGCCAGAAGCTGAGTGCATTGAATGCATATTAGGCAGAGTCAGGGACTTTTGTCCCAGTAAAGCTCTATCTGGAAAAAACTTTACATAGTTGCATTAGTAGGTACATAGGAGTTTATTTGTTTGTTTTTTCTAAACAAATGTACTGGCTTATAGTGGATGACTAAAAGATGTGCCATTGTTCTAGAGACAGAGATAGAACAAAAATGCCACAGTATATGAGAGTAAAGAGTTGCCTTAAAAAGAGATCAAAGAGCTGGATGTAGTGGTACGTAGCTGTAATCCCAACACTGGGAAGCTGAGGTAGGAGGATTAAAAATTTAATCCCTGTCTGGGCAGTTGAGTGACTTACTGAGAGCCTGTCTCAAAATAAATAAAAGGGCTAGAGCTATAACACAGTACAAAGGCCCTGGTTTCAATCCCTAGTACCCTGCACAAAGTGTGTAGGTGGGTGAGGAGCAGATTAGAGATTAAAAGTGACACTAATAGGAATTCAGGTTAGCAAAGAGCAGGTGTGTTGAAAGGAACTTGTGAAATTGACCTTACATTTCAAGGCCAGTTCAAAAATGTTTTAAGAGTCTGAGCCTGCTAGCTTATGACTGTAATACCAACTATTTGGGAGACTGAGACAGGAGGGTTGCAAGTTTAAGGCTAGCCTGGGTAACATAGCAAGATCTCAGCTCAAAAAGAGAAAAAGAAAAATAGCTTCATTTGATGTGGAATCCAGGAAGGGTAGAATAGCCAGCTCTAGAAGCCTCTGCGACTGTTTGGAACTGCATTGTACAAGAGCATGGGGTTTGTGTCTAGGGTTGCTGTGAATTCCTCCCTCCTACAAAGGAGTTGAGCAGCAAAAGGGAGTGGGACCAGGGGTCCTCACTGTGGGACAGACCCACAGGCTAAGCTGGACAAAGCTGCTGGGCCTGGTAATATGCCACCATGCTATTTGTTGTCTAGTAGCTTTCACATTTGCACACTGGAATTCTTTGAACTGTTGCGATCTTTCCAACTATTAATATTTGGGAAATGTCTGGTTGCTATTGTTTCATGTAGGCTGCGGTCTAAAGAAGGGAAGAGCCCTTTCATGCCTAAACAGTTTAGTGGACAAAAAAGGAGTCAGTAGAGAGAACTTTTTGTTTTCCCTAGCATTTTCTCAGGTAGTTTGTCCTAGAAAAGAAACGGAAAGTGACAGAGCTTGAAATGTGCCCCTTGGTGCCCCATCTTGATCCTGGTTTACCTTTTCCATCGTAGTCTACCCCTTCTGAGCTCCCATCATCACACAGCTCTCATTGCACAGGCCCACTTCCCCTTCCTGCCCTCAGCCTCAGCCTTCCTGACTGCCCTCTTCTGTGCCCAACAGATTTATTCAGTTTTAATAGCAAATCTGGTCAGTGCACTTCCTTTTAAACTTGATCATTTGCTACTCTCTATAACCAGGGCGTCCATGGATGGATTTCTGTGGTGTAGTTTTGTGTGTACATGCTCATGTGTTTTCCTGTGGGGAATTAGTTTCTATTGGTCCAGAACCTCCCAGCCCATCACCCCATAACCTTACTGCTGTAGGTGGTGGTCTAGTGGTTTGAGCTCCCATGGTCCCCAGAGCAGGCCTTTTCCCTACCTTTTGGCTCAATAAGGGGTCTCTTTGCTCCTATGCCTCCTCCACTGACTAGCCAGGGTAGCTCAGGTGCTTGTTCTGGGCTTCTGGAGACTGTCCTGTCTGCTTGAGGCAGCAGGGGTGCTGTGGAAGTGATCAACACCTGTACACACACCGCTTTACCCACGCTGCTGCACACAGTGGTCTGCAGGACCAATGCCTTGTACCTTATCCCCAGTGGGTAACAAAGCTCTTGGTACGTGGTAGATACTCAGCAAGGAGCAGTCCTTTCCCCTTAACTATGTGACAGTGCACTTCCATGTGACAATCACTGTTGGTCTTGGGCCTTCCCCTCATTCATAGATGCACAGCAGCCAGCCACAGAGGGTCTTGACCTTACAGCTGGGGCATGAGTTGCAGACACAACATTGAAACTTGGTACTTCCTCTGCTATTCTACACCTTACTATTTGTGTTTTTTAAACTGGATCATGTTGTATTATTCAGGCTGGCCTTGAACTCGCTTTGTAGCCCAGGTTGGCCTTAAACTTGTAGTAATACTCCTGCCTCAACCTCCCAAGTACTGGGATTATAGCTGTGTGGAAAAAGCCACCATACTTGGCTTTTTAGTTTGTACTCCACACCTTATTTATAAAGTTTCATTTTTCCCTCTATGTGAAATGGTATGTTTTCTTTGTATTTCAGGAATATCTGAACAAACATCAGAACTGGGTGTCAGGACTATCCCAGCACACAGGGCTGGCCATGGCTACTGAGAGCATACTTCATTTTGCTGGCTACAACAAGCAGAACACAACTCTTGGGGTATGTACGAGCCTTCTTCAGAACAGTGACTCCTTTAATCTGTGGGAGCAGCATTACAGGGGTGGAAGGATTTGAGTTTGTAGTATATTGTGAAATTCCCTTCCCCACATGTTAGGTGTGTGCCATGTGTTGTGCAGGAATTAAGTAATACTCAGTGAAAAAGGTGGTGGCCTAGCTGTGGCAGTTTAGTAACTTAGCAAGAACCTGGTCAAAATTAAAAATAAAATAAGGGCTAGGAAATATAGGTACTGGCAATCTCTAGTACCACAAAAGAAAAAGATGGGGTAGCGGGGTGGAGTGGCAATGACAGCATTGATTACAACAGACATTTCCTTATTGTTTTTACATTTTTAATACATAGATTTATGGAGATCAAAAGTTGATTCATTAATGAGATTAGACTTAGATTTGAGTGTCTGTATGAAAAAAGAAAGAAACTGACCTCTTAGACATGGACGACATCATTTTATAGTCAATGTTTATGTAGAACATTCACCAGACTTCCTAATGGTTCTGGGGTGCTGAACTGTATGCATGTACTTCAGCTTCATCTTGTTCTGCTTGAAATTAATTTAAGGGGCAGCAGATTCACAAAGTAGTGATTTCTGAGTTAAATTAGAGCTAAAAGGTCAATGAGGTTCAGAGCAGGCAGTTACATCCAGTAATGAGACTGGCCTGGCAGTGTTGTGTTTTGGCATCTTAACAACTCCAGCCTCTACCCATCACCCTATCACTCAGGACTCGGTTAATCTGAGCAGGAGCAAAGTTGTTTAGGCTGTTTATGCTCTTTGACTTTCTCAGTATGAGGTGTGGGTTTTACATGAGGAAATATAGAGACTGATGACCTAGGAGGAAGTATGGCAGGACCCCGTGGGATCCAGGCAGGAAGAAAGGGACCTTTTCTTAGGCCTGACTTTGCAGGACCAGAAACAAACCTGTCTCCAGACTTCATTTCACCATAAAGCACTCACCTCAAGGTCACTGCACTTTCTCCAAAGACAGCAGCCTCAGCACATGTAGCCTGCTGAGCCATGTGCAGCCAGCACTCACTGGCCTTCCTGTATTGAAGGGCATAGTGGAATCAGTGCCCTGATCTGAGTCTCTCTACTGCTTGGAAGACACAGGCAGGCCAGAGGCAGAACTCACAGATTGAGAGTGCTTATGACAAAGAACAGTCCCCCCAGCTCTTTTTTATTTATTTTGAGACAGGGTTTCACTAAGTTGTTAATCTGCCTGGGCTGGGTTAAACTCAGGATCCTCCTGCCTCAGCCTTCCAGAGTGCCAGGGCTACAAGTGTGTGCAACCATGCCTGACTTTATACCTACTCTTCAGGGCAGCACACTGAAGTTGAGAGACATCAAATGCCTTCTCCAAGTCTCACAGATGATCAGTGTCAAGCCAGGTTGGAGTGCAGGCTTGCTTGATGTCATAGGCCACAGTGTCTGCACAACAGCTTTTGTTTGTTTTTGTGTGTGTGGATGCTGGTTGTTGACCTTACATTTGCCAGGCAGGTGCTGCACCACTGAGCTGTATCCCCAGCCCTCACACAGTCTGAAAAATATGTAAAGGGCTTTTGTCTGGGGTATGTGTGTGTGTTACTAGCTACCAAACCCAGGAGCCCTGTGTATTTTTTGAGACAGTCTCATTACATTGCCCAGGCTAGCTCCTAGCTTCAAACTTGGAGTTATGCCTCAGCTTCCACCACACCCAGCTATGTGACTTTTTTTTAAAAAAGCTAATTTAATATTATTTTATAAGCACCATTTGATGTTCTTGTCATGTATATTTTTTTCCCCAAATTTATATTTTCTTCTCTGACCTGCTTTATACCTACTTTCCCAGTAAATAAAATCCCTCCAAATTCTAACACTACAAGGAAAATGCTGCCTTTGTGCTGCCTGGTTATATATAAATGTAAGTTATATATATATATATGTTATAAATTGTATGTATTATAGACCATGAGGAGGTCTATAATATAGACCAACACCTTGCCAGGCAGATGCTACACCACTGAGCTAAATCCCTGGCCCCTTGCCTGCTTTTTAAATGTGTACCCCTAGCTGAACAGAAGCCACAGAATAAACAGCAAGGGAAAGACTGGGTTAGGAGAAGCTTCCCAGCCTGCTGAGGTTCTGAGTCTAGAAGTGGGGAGGGCTTGAGAGGCTGAGGCTCATGAAAAGGAGATGTGGGGAAGCCATTTGCCTTTGTGCTCAGAGACACACCTCTTCAGACATTTGGGCAGCTGTTGGATGTTTAAGGGCCCTGCTACCTTTTGCTCCCACCTTCTGTCATCCATTGTCATCACATTCACAAAATGATAATACCAATTCCCTCCTTAGGCATTTTCCACATCAAGAAAAATTTTGTTTATTTTCAGTATTGGGAATTGAGCCCAGGATATTTGCACTGAGCTATATCTGTAGCCATTTTCTATTTGCAGCTTTTCGTGTGAGAGAAGACCTTGTTGAGCTGCTAAATTGCACAGGCTAAGCCTGAATTTGGAATCCTGGTGCAACCTCCTGGAATGCTAGGATCATAGGCATGTGCCACCAATCCTAGCTTCGTCTAAAATTAAAAAAGAAAAAAAAATGTCTGTGGGACATACCTGACTCCAGAGGTTCATTATATTAACTTATAGGCACAACAATTTTATTTACATTTTTTTATTTTTATTTTTGTATTTTTAGGGAAGGGTCTACAGGGTGTTCAGGGTCTCACTACTAGATCAGGCTCATAGTGATCCACCTATTTATAGCCTCCCAAGAGCTGGGATTACAGCCACCAAACCCAATCTCAATTTCCCTCTCCATGCTTGCAGATGCTTTAATCTGCTGAGCTATTTGGCCAGCCCTCGGCACAAGTTCACAAACCTGAACTTGTTTTCTTCTTTCTTCCCTTTCTCCTTCCCTTCCTCCCTCTCCCCCTGCCCCCCTTCTTCCTTTCCTCCTCCTCTTTCTTTTTTTTTTTTTTTTTTTGTATTGGAGATTGATAAGCTACATCTCTTAGCGGTTTTTTTTGTTTGTTTGTTTTTTGTTTTTTGTGGTTTTTTTTTAGTTTTTATTTAGAGACAGGATCTCACTGTCTCTAAGTTGCCTAGTGTGAGATCAAATTCATGTTGCCTCAGCATCCCAGACTGTTGTGATTACAGGTGTGTGCCACCATATGCAGTTTGAACTCACCCTCTTAATTAAACTTTTCTTTAGTCATTGTGTGCATGCAAAAAGGTGATATTTGATAGTCTACAATAATTGTCATTGTTTTTCTGTAGGCAACTCAGCTAACTGAGCGCCCGGCCTGTGTGAAGAAAGATTACTCCAACTTCATGGCTTCCCTGAATTTGCGCAACCGCTATGCAGGCGAGGTAATTTTGTCACCACTGTGCCAAAGAGTCAGAACATCCTCTTGGTTTGATGTCAGTTGGCTCTTTTCTCATGGTACATAAATAACGGGTCTGAGCAATGTAGAATTTACTCAGTCTAGTGGGGGCTTGAGCATGGAGTCCAAATATCAGCATATTCTGAGGCATGTACCTCATATATGCATATTCTAAATATGCTGAGACATTCTGGGTTTTGCCTTTTTTACAAAAGTGGTAGCAAACACTTGTTGAGTGTCATACATCCTCCTGGGTACTTATTAAGATGTGCATGCTATGATTCAGGTTATACAAATATAGAAACTAAGGCTCCTAAACCTCAGTAACTTGCCATAGTCAGGTAAAATACCTCTAAGAGCCACCTCTGCTAGCTCCACGTTGAAGGCTTTCACCCAACACCTGCAGTTTTTTCGTCTTGACGAGTTGCTTTACTTCTCTACGCCTCATCTTCCTTATCCATAAAGCACAGCAACTCATTGACAACTATGCAAGTTTGTCAGTAGCCTGATCCCACGGTGGCTTTCCCACCCCAATATTCTGCCACTTATCTATTCCAATGGCTGTTCTTTGCTCATGCAGTTGAACTGAGTGACTGTTGTTTTTGTTTGTTTTTTAAGGAGAGGATTTTGCTATGTAGTTCAGACTGGCCTCAAATTCACATAGCCCTTGTGCTTCAGCCTCCCAGGTGCTGGGATTGTAGGCATGTGCCACTATGCATGGCTCTCTGCTGACTATTGAACACATGCTAGGAATTGCTGAGTCTGTTCTACAATGATTTGAATACCCTGGTGGCAGAAGGAAGTCTGAGTTTTGGAGATAGATTTTTTTTTTGAAAGAGAGATTCTTTACAATTTGTGAATTAGAAACAGAACTAGAACAATTATGTCTGACTTTAAAGACGAGGCTGCTCAGTGCTAAACTGTTTGCCTAGCATGCATGAGGCCCTGAGTTTAGTCCCCTGTATCTCAAACAAGGAAAAAAAAATGCAGCTGATCATGTTTCAGTCGCTGAATCTAGAATAATTTTATTTATCTAGTTCATGTTCATATAGTCCTGTCATGGTTCAGACCATGGATATAAAAATAGAGACAAAGTCCCCATCCGCAGCAGTGGAATGCTGACAGGCTTTTCTAGAAGAGAAATTCTTTTAGAAAAATCTGTGAGGGGCTATAAAATGTGTTTAGCATGAGGTCTGGTGTTCATCCTCCTGCGCATACACATTTGTGCCTGCATGCACGTGCACGCGTGCGCGCATGCACACGCACACGTGCACACACACACAGCCACTTGCTAATTGATTTGTGAGCATAGTGAGATGGCTGCCAGGGTCTCAACAAGATGATGGCTGCTGATGAGTGTGCTTCTTGCAGGTATATGGAATGATTCGGTTCTCAGATGCCACAGGCCAGATGTCTGACCTGAACAAAATGATGGTGCAGGATCTGAATACAGCTTTGGATCACAATAATCCCCAGCACTACACACAGGCCATGTTCAAGCTGACTGCAATGCTCATTAGCAGCAAAGGTAATGCACGTAGGGGCCAGTGAGATAGCTCAGTGGTCTAAAGTGCCTGCTTAGGCAAGCTTAGGCAACCACAGGGACTGTGGTTCTATCCCCGGTACCACATGCTGCACCAGTCCCACCCCCAGGGCAGGCTGAGCCATCCATAACATAAATAAGTAAAGTTTTGTTTTTTTTTTTTTTAAAAAAAGGTAATGCACATAAGTTCTGTGGAATTCTGGGCCACTTCTAAGTGAATGTTTGCCAAAGTGATTCTTAATAAATTGTAGTCCTTGATGAAGAAAGAGCTCTCTGTTGTCTCTCCTGTGAGTGGAAAGTAGATAAAAGGCCATGTTGGCTCCATCTGAGGCTAACTGTTCTGTTAACTGCAGAAGCTGTGTTTTTGGTTCTAGATTGTGACCCACAGCTTCTCCATCATCTGTGTTGGGGACCCCTTCGGATGTTCAATGAGCATGGCATGGAGACTGCTTTGGCCTGCTGGGAGTGGCTGCTGGCTGGCAAGAACGGAGTGGAAGTGCCGGTAAGACACTGACTCTCAGCGTGGGCCTGGTATGAGATGGAAAGAGTCTGCCCTGGCAAGCCTGTTCCCTTGTGAAGCCTTGGTCTTCCTCATAGATTGTGGTGTTCATGCATGACTATACAAATGTGAGAACACAGAGCACATTGTATAGTAGAGTGGTTTGTAGAGCTGGTGTTTTTTCAGAAGCTCCATAGGGGGAGCCATTTCTCTATTGAAATTGGAAGATTGCCAGTTGAAGGCCTGTTGATGCCATCTCTGATGGGATGCATGTGGATTTGTTGATGAAGATGAGTTTGTTTTGACCTCTAGACCTGGAGAGCAGCCACCTTTCCTTGAGTCTGTTTTTTAGAGTTTCCATTGCAAGGACTTACCGGCAAGGCAATATAGGTTGATATTCCTCATTCAAAATGCTTAGTAACAGGTATTTCAGTTTTTTTTTTCTTCAGATTTGTAATATATGTATATATAATGTGATATCTCAGGTGGTAGCTAGGTCTAACCACAAAATTGATTTATGCTTCATGTACCCTTTATGCACATAGGCTGAAGGAAAGTTTATACAATATTTTTAGGGTATCTGCCTTTTACTTTGTCTCACTACATGAGTTCCAGTCTTAGAATTTTCAACTGTGTCTGTCTCTCTCTCTCTCTCTCTCTCTTTTTCTTTCCATTGTGTAATTCAGGCTGGCTTTGAATTCACTATGTAGTCCAAGATGGCTCGAACTCACAGTGATCCTCATCCCTTAGCCTGTCTGGTGCTGGGATTATAGGCATGCACCACCATGCTTGCCCTCTCCATCTATTTTGAAAGAAAAAATTGCTGGATATATTAATATGATTTGGTGGTAATTTGTTTTTAGGGCTTGAAATACTTCATTCCAAGATCTTCTGCCCTCCAAAGTTTATATTGAGAAGACTACTATAATTATAATGGGTTTACCTTTGTTTGTGATTTTTTTTTTTGCTTTTTCTCCAGTTAACCTTAGGTTGGTCTTGGGGTCATCTAGTAGCTCTTGGGTAACTCTTGCTCTCCTATCATTCTTAAGTCTTTTTTGAGTAATTCATTCTAATTTATATTTTATCTTTGATTTCAGAAACCCTGTCTTCACATTGGTCATCTCTACAATTTATGAATTCTACATACTGGTATTTCTTTCTTT
>PVKN010000775.1:18388-30615 GCA_004027915.1 Capromys pilorides | reverse complement strand
ATTTATCATTCATGTTTTGAAAGCTTTTGGTAAGCTCTTCCAATATTTTTGTTTCTCCCAGATCCGCATTGGTCATTTTGTAGGATAATTCCATAAACTTTTGGGTCATGTCTTCTTTAAACTCACTATGTTTCTTTAATTCTTTAATCAAGTCATAAACACTACCTAGTGTTTTCTTTTCTCTCCATTAGTGTCCCTTGAGTCTGCCTTGGGAGAATTGAGGCTTTGGGGAGTCTTTTATTCCTTTTTTTTTTTTCTCTCTCTGTGCCTGTGTGTGTGTGTGTGTTTTCATTTTTTCCCTTTTTGGTGTTGAAAGTTGAGGTCAAGCAGGGTGAGAGGTTATAATTATTATGAAGACTTTTTGATAAGATACTACACTGATCCACTGATGTATTTTCAGTTTTATTTGTCCAGAGATGATATTTACCCCTTCAGCTATTTAAGTGGTTTGGACTTTGTCCCTTTGTTTTTTGGGGGGTAGGGTAGAGTGGTGTGCCAGGAATTGAATTCAGGGCCTTGTGCTTTCCAAGCAGGTACCGTACTACTAAGCTACATCTCCGGCACCTGTCCTTGTGTTTCAAGAATTCTGATAATAGTGATGATAAGTTCAAGTACCTATGTTATAGAGTAATAGTATCACTAAGCTTCTCTCCTGGAGGGTTAAGAACCTAAGTTTGCAGACCAAAAATTAGAGAAAAAGAAGGGCTACAAAGTTAGCCAATATTTTGGCTCTAGACCTTCAAGGTCAGTGAGGACACAGGACATAAGAGACCCTGTACTATAACATTCTATGACTCAGTGGTGTCCCAAATTTTCTGTTCAAGGAGATTTTTGGGGCCACAGAGGAAAGGGATCCAATGATATATAGTGTGCCTTAGGAGAGTCACCTAGAGAGACAACATTCTCTCAGACTTTCACAGAGAGCAAACTGATTAAGCATTGGCCGTGGCTCATCCAGATGGCCGACACTGAATAAAATTCAACAAAACACTGTACATGGTTTCAATGTAAATCCTGAGGGGATTTGACTGACCTTGTCATATTTAAAAATTACATGTTTTGTTATGTAGGTCTTGGTTCAACTTGGCCTTAACCACCCAGCAGAAGAGTTTAACCACAAGGCATAAAAGTAAAGCCAGATTAGTATGCTGAGCTGTAAAAGGCTCAAGTCAGGTTCCGACATTACCAGTTCTGCCAATAACCCACTGCTATTATGGAATATTGCTCTATGTATACTACTACTTTTTCTTAGTTCAGTGAGAAGAAATATTTGTACCAATAGTGTTTACAAGTTATCATGTCTGCATCTTGTACCCCAAACAACTACTATAAAGACAGCAATATCGATTGTATCAATTATTTTTTTAAAAGGGTAGAATTAATATTTTATTGTCATTTATAATCAGATGGCAGTTGGGTATATAGTTTCCATACTTATTTTCTTATAAATTAAAAAATTAAAAGTTTTAAACAGCTGACAGTTACTTTCTTCAGAAAACACTGTTAGATCAACTCATTGATGGTGGCTTCATGCTTCTCCTTATTAGTGCCAGAAAACTCACCTTCTGCCTCCTTTTAAAAAACTGGAAGGTTGGCATGCACTTGACTTCACAATCTGCAGCAACATCCTGACAGTCATTCACATCTACTTCAAGGAACACCACGTTGGAATATTTTTCACACAGGGAATGACAAAAAGCCCTGATCATTCTGCAAGGCCCACACCACGTAGCTGAGAAATCAACTGCTACAGGTTTATCTCCTGCAGCACCCAGGGCTTCCTGAAAGGCTTCTTTGCTTCCAATCTGCTTCACCATGCTGGCTGCTGGGGTTCTGACAAGCTACCAAAGCAAACGATGGAAGCGGATGGAATATTCAAAGTTCAAGCGGATGGAAGGTGCTTGCTCAGAGCAAGTGCACAGCCCGCCTTCTCTTTATAGCAGCCTGTATCTATTACGGTGCCTGTCCTACTAACGTGTTTTAAAACTGTCTCAATATTATTTCTTATTAAAAGTAATAAAAAAATTTTAAAATGAGAAAGGAGAAAAATGAAAACAAATCTTTGAAAACAGAAAAGATAGAGGCTAAAGGGTAGGTAAATGGGGAAAAAAGAATCAAATTATGTTATGTATAATTTATCTAATGAATGTGATTATATATATATGATAGAAGAAAAAAATTAAAAAGAATTCTGATAATAGCATCAACAGATCTAGTCATGTATCACTTATGTCTGCAAGCTGGAAGGGAGAATTTTTGAGACTGGGTTTGGGGTTTGAGGGGAATTTGATGTGGCTGCCTGCAATCAAACTGCATGGAAGACAAGAAGGGAATTATATGAATACTTAGGCTTTTTAGCATAATGGTCACATGTGAATTGTACTTGTATTCTCTTATTGGACTATATGATCTGAGTTCCTGTGAGTATTTTTTGATTTTGGGTTTTTTTTGCTTGTGTGCTGATGGAACACCTGTAGGATTGGCTGACAGATTTGCTCTGTGAGATGGGAGACTGTGTCTATGTAAATCCACAGCCCCTGTTCACTTGCTAACCCTCTCTCTGGGCCAGCAAGGCTGGATTCCCTTAGGCTCTGTGAATGCTGGTGAGGATGCTGCTGGGCTGCAGTGTTCCCTGATTTGGAGGAGAAGCAATAGAAGAGCCTGAAACAGCCTCAGTGCTTGTTTATTTATTCCTTCATCAGTTCTTCAGTTCATTCTTACTTCATTTGAAATGGCCTCATAATAACTGCTCCCCAGAAAGATAGGGGCTGAAATGGCTACCAGCTGTTCAGCTCTGCTTTTCCTTAGAGGGATCCAGGTACTAGGTTTGATCTACATGTATTGCCTTTCTGACTAATTTTCTCATTGAGGGAGTAAGTTTTCCCCCATTACAGAGTACATGTGTGGCTTCAGTGAATCTCTGATGTGACTCCTCTAGTTAGTCATGTTGGATCCCCATTTTGGTTACATCTTGTCAGTTCACTATTACTAGTCCTCTTTTTCTTTTTCCCTCCCTTCCCCTCCCCTCCCCTCTCCCCTCCTCCCTTTCCCTCCCCTCTTCCCTTCTTCTCTCCTTTCCCTCTTTTTTCTGATTACCCTAAAGACTTCACACTGAGCTACATCTGCAACTTGGTAATACGTTTTATTCTGAGGCAGGGTCTCAATAAGTTCATAGATTGGCCAGGCTGGACTTGAA
The DNA here is from genome assembly GCA_004027915.1 of Capromys pilorides. Taxonomy (NCBI): domain Eukaryota; kingdom Metazoa; phylum Chordata; class Mammalia; order Rodentia; family Capromyidae; genus Capromys; species Capromys pilorides. Next base: position 27,419 of record PVKN010000775.1, on the reverse strand, counting down.
CTTTGAATATTCCTGCCTTAGCCCCTGGCACTGAGGGTTGAGTGTGAACCTACTTGGTTGGTTTTGGGGTCTGACCAGGGAATTGGTGGAAAACACTTTCGGGTTTATCTGGAAGGTTCATGGCAGTATGGGCTTTGGGTTGTGGTCCCTGGATCCTAGTCATTTTTTATGTTGTGTCTTTACCCTGTTCTGCTTCCCAGTCACCTTGAACTAGGCATTTTTGCTTTGTCATGCCCTTTTGCCATGACAGATTTGCCTTGCAGACAGCCAGACATAACTGAATCCCCAGAAACTTAAGATCTGAATTACATGTCTTTTTTTTTTTTTTTTTGTCCTAGAGACAGGGCCTTGAGCTTGCCAGGCAAGTGCTTGTTATACTGAGCTATCTCCCCAGCCCCTGGTGTCTCCTTCTTTAAGTTATGGAGGTCAATATTATGTGCCAGTGATGGGATAGCTAATTATACAGCCTCCCAAAGTGCTCCAGATGTGTGCACCATCTGCTGCTGGCTTGGGATTTTTTTCCTCTTAGCTCTTTCAGGTTTTCAGTGCTGAGGATCAAATTTAGGGCTTTGAGCATGCTAGGCAAGTGTTCTACCACCAAACTATATCTCCAGCCTTGTTTCAGAGTTTTTGTGTAGTTCTTCGTTGGTGTAGTTGTCCATGGGAGATTGGTTCCAGGATACATGCTTCAGTTCTGCAAAAAAGTGCCACAATCTGTAGATGCCTTATACAAAGCCTTATATAAAGTGATATAGTATGTGCATTCCCCTATTTACTTTAAATCATCATTAATTATTTTCACACCTAGTACAATATAAATGCTATATAAGTAGTTATTACTTTATATTTTAAGGGGATAGTAATGGGGAAAAACCTGTTTATGTTCAGTACAGCCATAATTTTCCCAAAATATTTTCAGTGTGGATAGTTGAGTCCACAGATTTGGAAGAACAACTATATATAGAAAAACTGGTGATTGAACTAAGGGATTTTTTTTTTTTCCTGGTTCAGGTTGCCTTAAGGATATGTATGGGGATCAAACCAGGAGCCCCTGTGCCTGAGTGGGATTACCCATGCAGGCGCTTAACCCACTGAGCTAACCTGAAAGCCCAGAAAAACTGGTGATTGAACAGCACTGTTGTTTTCCTTTCCCAGAGACTGGGGGAGTGTTTTTTTTAAAAAAAGTTGAAAAACAAAAAACAAAACCTGGAATAGCCCATTCAGAGATGGGTGTAAATAAGACTTCTTCAAAGTGGCATAAAAATCCTCTCATGACCCCTGTCTCCTAACTTTGTCTGAGGAGGAGGTGGTGATGAAGAGAATTAGAAGGAACCTGTTCTTTTTGCTAGAACTAAAGTCTGGGAACAGCTCCAGCCCATTTCATAAACCAGATCAGGACAGTTTCTGATCACCTTCATTAAGCTGCACATTGTCCCTGGGGCTGAGTGCCCTTCAACCTCCGACTCCCCTGTCCTCAGGATGTGTGATTGGAAGAGGCCTGAGGACAGAGCAGAGAGGATGGAGGCGCAGACCTCACCTCATAGAGCCCAAGTGGTGGGAGGAGAATTAGATAGAGAGCTCGTCACAAGCACCTTCAGAGCCTAGGTCCTGAAACCTCTTGTTCTGGGCACCTGAATGTTATTCCCAGGGATTCCTGACCTTTATGAGTTTTGTAGCCCTCTCATCCTTCTGAAGAACACAGATATTTCAAGGCCCTTCTTGCCTGTTGGGACAATTTTTCTGGCACTATCACCCATCCCAGCCCTCACACCCTGGTTTAGGTACATTTTTCTGTTCTCTGCCCCTAAAATCCATGTGGTTAACTGATCAGCATCCCATTAGCAGTCAGAACATACTCGGCTCCAGATGCCACCCACCCTGATCACCCATCCTCCATTGTTGTAAATGTCATTGTCATCCTCACTTCTCAGACTAAATGCCTGATAGCCATCTCTGAATCTTCTTTATTGTACTTTCCAAAGTGAACCGTTTTTCAGGATCCCTAGCTGTTTCTCAGGGAGCAGCCTGGCCTCCTCCACCTGTGCCCTGGACTTTGGAGATATCCCCTAGTCTCCTGCCTTCCCTGGCCCTCTCCATGTGCAATTGGACCACATGGGTAAAGCCTGGGTCATACCTGGTCCCTTTCATGCGTTAGACCTGTCAGTGCCCCCTGTTCCTGCTTGCTCTGCCTAAAGGGCAGATTTGATTTTGTGACCTGCAAGCTCACCTGCCCATCCTGCCTTTGGGTTTCCCGTTCCTCTGGCTTGTTCTGTTGTATCCACACTGCTTCATTGCCACTATTGTTTAGGGCTTGCCCCCACCTGAGTTATACCAACTGGCTCCTTATCTCAAGTGGGCTATATAGCTCCCTCTTAGTTGTCTCTAGATGTCCCCTTCCTGCCAGGGCTTTCCCTGGCCACCCTATTTAAAAAGTCCTCTCAAACTGTCACTCATACTGCTGTTTTCTCATTATTTGTCAGTGTCTGTAGCTTGTATCTCATCTGTGGCTCTTACCATTCACTTGTTGGCATTGCTGGGCCGACAGGATGGGTAGTCTCACTGGTCCATGCACCAGGTTCTCCTTCCTGGCCTTCCATGTGAAAAGCCTACTTACCAAGTATGAGCTGGTACGCCTGGGTATCTGGGTACCCCTCATGCCTCCATATATAAGGGAGTCTGGCTAAGTGTGGCTGGGCCATAGGTGTAGCTTGGACTGTGAAATTGCAGGCTTTATGTTTTAGACCTGTCAGTGTCCCCTGCTTCTGCTTGCCTCCCTGGATCACTGGATCTGGTTAATAGGGTGAAGGTATTATACAGGGCCTGTAGGATGAAGAAAAAAGGGGGCCTTCCAGAGTCAGAGCCCCAGCTCTACTCTTACCAACTTAAAGACCCCAAGCAAGCAACCTCACCTCCTCACCAGTTATCAGGTAGTTATCAGGATCGTTAAAAGACTCTCCAGAATGGGTCCTGTCCAGAACCCACAGAGCACCAGGAACATCCCAGGACCCATTATATCTTGCCCTGCCCAGCACCATGAACTGGAATAAAAAGAACCTAGCCTGGGAAAAAGTTTGAAGGGAACACTCCCAACACTAATGTAGCTCAGTGCTGGGAAGTGGTGTTAGGAGTGCCCTTTCTTTTTTCTTCATACTTTAGTTTCTAAATTGTATGTAATGGATGTGTATTCTTTTTGTAACTTAAACAGTGAGCTTTGCACAGTATGGTAGCATTGTAGCCAGTGAGGTTTATCTGAGGTGTGATTATTGCTAATTAAAACAGTGATCTCCAGTGCTTCCCAGAGGAGCTAATGTTTGCTTGTGTTATACTTGCAGTTTATGCGGGAAATGGCAGGGGCTTGGCACATGACAGTGGAGCAGAAGTTTGGCCTGTTTTCTGCAGAGACAAAGGAAGCAGACCCCCTGGCAGCATCAGAAGCAAGTCAGCCCAGACCCTGTCCCCCAGAAGTTACCCCCCACTATATCTGGATTGATGTACGTACCTGGCCCTCTGTTCTGCTGTGCTCTGCCACCTGGATGGTGGGGTGGGGGTGGGGGGTTCAAAGCTTTGCCTGGAGCCACTAGCCTGGGGGATGTGACTGATAGAGAGGGTGTGACAGTTCTGGGTTCTAGTGCTCTCCCATTTCCAGCTGACCTCATTGGGCCTGGAGTCAGGATGGCTCAGCTCTGTCACCATAGTGTTTTTCTTTTTGTCTCACCAGTTCTTGGTGCAGCGATTTGAGATTGCCAAGTACTGCAGCTCTGACCAGGTGGAGATCTTTTCCAGCCTGCTGCAGCGCTGCATGTCCCTGAACATTGGTGGGGCCAAAGGAAGCATGAATCGGCATGTGGCAGCCATCGGGCCCCGATTCAAGTGAGTGCTTCTCTTCTCAGAGGTGCAGGGGTACCTGTCACTGGCATTGGAACATGAGTGTATCACATCAGACAGTATGGGAGATGTGTGTGTCATGGCACTTCCATATAGTCTGAAAAATATCTTGCATAGCTTTCCCCAAATGATCACTATAAGCCTGTCACAGACATCCTTCCAGATTACATGGAAGCGGAGAGCATCTGGCTGGTGATAGCATCTCCCACCTCAGTTCCTCTTTTCTGGCCCTTCTTCCTACAACTTGGTTTTTGCCAGCCTCTGTTTCAGGCCTATGGTATCCAGTGTCTGCCCCTGTCTAGCCATGGTTCAGGCCCTTTGTCCTGCTGCCTACTCCATCTGCACATTCCTGAGCTCCAAACCATGGCCCTTAAATCCTAAGGCTACCTGTTGGGTGCCATGCTTCTCAACCAGTTGCAGGGAAGGTCCAATTTTCTCTTTGTTCATATCCAATCTGTTATGACCTATGCTTTTATAAAATACAGTAGGACTTGCATTACTAGGAAAGGATCTGCTCTTGACCATCCCAGCAGTGTGCATTTGCCATAGCAATGAGCAGGCACTCCCTCTTTGCCTGCAGTGACACTTGGTGGAGGGTGTGGCACTTCAGCAAACACACATAGGGAGGTCACCTTGCCCACGCAGCTTCTCCTCCTATCCTCCCTTGCATAGGTCAGGCTGGGATTTGTGGTCCTCCTGTCTCAGAGTACAGGGATTATAGGCATGCCCCCTTATTTTTAAACTTGAATTAAATATTCTCCCTTTGTCATACCTTCAGGTGACTCTACCTCAGAAACTAATCTGCAGATAGTTTATTTTTAAAGAAAAAAAACAAAACAACAACAAAGACAATAACAAAGCAACATAAAACAATAAAAATGGTACAGAATTTGAAAACAAGAATAGAAAATGAACAGTGGTTGTTATATTATGTATTGTTATCAAATTTGTTGCTCACATTGTAGATAGTTTATGAGGCTGAAGTTTCTGACCCAGGTGGACTAGCATATGAGTTGTTCATTTTTCTCTGTATAAAATTGAAGGCAGGTGCAACAATAAAGCAAATCCTAGCAGCGTCTTTTAATCCCAGCATTCTGGAAGACAGAGGCAGGAGGATCACATGTCTCAGCCTAGTCTAGGCAACTTACTGATTTAGTGAGGCCCTGTCTCAAGATAAAAAATACAATTAAGCTGTGTGGTGGCACTGAGGTAGGATCAACATGAAAGTCTTGCCTAGGCTATGTAGTGAGTTCCAAGCCAGTTTGTTTCAAAAAATAAGTGGGGAGAGAGAAGAGAAAGACAGAGACAAAGAGGGAGAGGGAGAGGGAGAAGGAAAGGGAAAGAGGAATATTAAAAGGGTCCAGGAATGTTAACTCAGTGCATAGTCCCTGGGCTGAATCCCCTATACTATTAAGAAAAAGAAATCTCTCCTTGACTCAGCAAAGCTATACTTCTTGGTAAATTGTTTACCTAGCATGGGTAAATCCAAGGGTTTGATACCCAGTGTTACAAAAAATAAAATCTTTCCTGAGATTTTTCAGGTACAAGAAATCTATGACTGGTAATTGCCTGGCTGATGCTTCTTTCTCAGCTCTTCTATCCAGAGACATGCCCTGATCTCAGGGGTTGCGAGGTTTGCTTGGGTGCCTAGCACCCCTTGAGACTCAGGCCTAGGCTGTTTCCCACTCTGACTAGGCCTGGGGCTCTCTCTCAGACTGCTGACCCTGGGGTTGTCCCTTCTGCATGCTGATGTTGTTCCAAATGCCACCATTCGCAATGTACTCCGTGAGAAGATCTACTCCACTGCGTTTGACTACTTCAGGTACTTGCCAGAGTGTACTGAGTATGTCCAGGGACAGCCCCACCCTGCAGACTATTGTCATAGGAGGTCACTCATAGAACAACATAGTTTGTATTGTTCATGCTCACTGATCTGGTTGTTCAGTAGTGCTGGTGTTGCAGTATTTAAACATTCTTGGGCCTGTGCGCTCTGTGTGTGTGTGTGTGTGTGTGTGTGTGTGTGTGTGTGTGTGTGTGTACTTTAAGACTCCCAAGGTGTATGCAGTTTTTCCCTTCCTTCAAGTAATTTAAAAGGTAAAATGCAGGGCTAGGGAGATAGCTAAAGGGCTTGCCTGGCAAGTACAAGGCCCTGAGTTCAATCCCTGGTTCACCAAAAAAAAAAAAAAAGGAATAAAATGCAGCTGTACACTGTGGTGTGTTCCTGTTGTCCCAAGTCAGGAGACTTAGATGAAAGGACTGCTTGAGCCCAGGAATTTGAAACCAGTCTGGGAAATGGGATGGAATAATTTGAGTGGGAAGGTAGGGGAACTGCATTGGGAGGGCATGGAAATAGAGAAAGAGAGTAGAATATGCCTGGAGTTGTTACTGTACATAGCTCAGTGGTTATGATCAGCCATAAGTTCACCATTCACCCAGAACCTATAGCCGCCGCACAGTGGGGTGGGCAGGAGAATGCTCTTAAAACCACTGCACTTTTCCTTGGCCTTAATGAGATCATTTTTGCTGATCTCATTAGTTCTGGGCCAACCTCTTAACATTAAGGGACCATTTGTGTTACCTCTTACTGCATTATAAAACTGGCGTCTAGTCCCTTACTCCAGACACTCAACCCTTGTCCTCTGTGACTGTTTGCAGTTGCCCCCCAAAGTTCCCTACTCAAGGAGAAAAGAGGCTGCGTGAAGACATAAGCATAATGATTAAATTCTGGACAGCAATGTTCTCAGATAAGAAGTACCTGACAGCCAGCCAGCTTGTTCCCCCAGGTGAGCATTGCCACCAACAGTGGAGCTGCTCAGGAGGGCAGGGGCAGGACAGGGGTACACTGTGGGCACTTGTGTTGGAGCCGGGCAGAAGAGTAGTTAGGGCCCACGTGTGTGCTGTCCTTGGCCATACTTCATGCTGTTGGAGGCCTGCTGCCTGTCTGCCTACTGTTTGTCCTCTGGCCCAGGATGATGCCTGTGACAAGCATAAGAGGCCATGAGCAGTTTGTTTCTAACAAAAGCTTCTGTGCTTCTTGAAACCTCTTAACAGAAACCACATTCCTAGTCTTCTAAGCATGTAGCTCTTTACAACCACACATTAGGAGGCAAGACAGGGGTTTCTTTAGGCAAACCTACAGCTGACTACTTCACTTCCAGGAAAGGAAAAAATCGTTTAGAAGCAGACAGGGTAACTTTTTATGTAGTTTACTTTTTTCATCAATTTATTATTTATGCAGATTAATGAGTTCCATTTTAGTAGATACATATGTGCACATAACATACTTTGGTCATATACCTCATCCTCTTATCCCATCTTTGGGTAAGTGTTTCCTAGGTATATCTTGCTCATATCCATCCCATTGTACCCATCTCCCTCCTATTACTGAGTTCCTCTTTTCTAGTAGTAATCCTCCTGCTACTTGTTATCTTTTTCATATTCCACATGTTAGAGAGAACATGGAATGTTTGTCTCTACAGATTGTACCTTCTAGTGAAAATTCAAATTTTTTGGGGGAATTCCATTTCTTGAACTATTCATCCCATAATCAATGATGTTTTTGCCTACAGATAATCAGGATACTCGGAGTAACCTGGACATAACTGTGGGCTCTCGGCAACAGGCCACACAAGGCTGGATCAACACATACCCCCTGTCCAGTGGCATGTCAACCATTTCTAAGAAGTCAGGTTGGTGCCAGATTTGTTTTTATTTGTGTCAAATCTGCATCTCCATTCTAGTGGCTTGATGAATGCTCAGATAGTGGAACCAAAAGCTTCTAGGTTCTACAAACAAGGTAATCAGGTGACTTCCAGCAACCACACCCCTGCTTTGTCTTTTTTTCCTAGGGATGTCTAAGAAAACCAACCGTGGCTCCCAGCTCCACAAGTACTACATGAAGCGTCGCACATTGTTGTTGTCCCTGCTGGTAAGAACCATGGCTGCAGCCACTGCTTGGGGCAGGGGTAGCATGTGGGCACCTGCAGAAGGTGCATTGGGCGTTGTGTCTGGTCTTGCCAGGCTACTGAGATAGAGCGTCTCATCACGTGGTACAACCCGCTGTCAGCCCCAGAGCTGGAGCTGGACCAGGCTGGAGAGAACAGTGTAGCCAACTGGAGGTCCAAGTACATTAGCCTGAGTGAGAAGCAGTGGAAGGACAATGTGAACCTTGCCTGGAGCATCTCTCCTCACTTGGCCGTGCAGCTGCCAGCCAGGTGAGTCCCTGAATCACCCCAGCCTGCTAAGAGGTTCAGTGCAGCACCCTGCTGGCTGTGTCCTATGTGCTAAGGAACAAAATGTGACCTTCACATTAAGACATGTGGGAGGTCATCAGGCGTGCAGATTTCTAATCCCAGACACTCAGTGCAAAGGTTATAATGAGCCTTTTGCTCTTGTCAGAGTCCTAGTTGGGGTGCCAGAGCACCTAAGACCCTGAGGATGTAATGTCAGTGAATTTAGGGCCACTACCAATTCATGAATATTACTGCCTCAGGGAGATGGGCTGCAGAAACAGGCTGGTGGAGGGTTTGTGTTTATTCCTGGAAGTCATCTTTCAGTACAGCCTACTCAGAGGAGGCTTATGCTATAGCTGGAAGCCCTGTGGGGGCTCCACAGGGATAAAACTCTTAGACTAATTGTAGTTTAGAAGAACTATAGAGGCCCTTGTGACATAGTCCTGTAGACTGTCCCCTACCCCTGTGGATATACCTGAAGCAGATCTTTCTTCACTGGAAGCCCAAACTGGCCTCTTTACTACTTCCTTCTTTTGTATTGTTTTAAAGTACGGTGCTTATGAAAAGTATTCCTTTCACTAGCATGGTAGAAGTAACAAAAATTCACATCTGCCCTCTCACTAGATGTTTCTTGTGGCCTTAGGCTGTAGACTAAGACACTAACCTGATGCAAAGTATTGTGGCACATGCCTATAAGCCTAGCACTCGAGAGGCTGAAGCAGGAGAATCATTGCAAGTTAGAGGCCGGGGAGATAGCTCTGTGGTGCAAGTACCTACCTGGCAAATGCAAGGTCATAAGTTCAAACCCCAGTCCCCCGCCCAAAAAAAAAAGAAAAAAAAAAAAAAAAAAAAAAAAAAAAAAAAAAAAAAAAAAAAAAAAAAAAAAAAAAAAAAAAAAAAAAAAAAAAAAAAAA
>PVKN010000775.1:0-18288 GCA_004027915.1 Capromys pilorides | reverse complement strand
CTATGTTTTCTCACAGTTGACCTGTTAATACTATTTTTCAAACCCTTGTGTTCAGACTAATGCATTAGTAGCAGAAAACATTTAGATGTCATTAGAGGGCTCTAGGTCCCTCTAGTTCAGCATTTCCCTTTAATCTCCTTCTTCCATGGAAGTGAGAGGATATTTGCTAAAGCCACCCTGCCTGTACCCTGTGTGCTGTAGGTTTAAGAACACAGAAGCCATTGGGAATGAAGTGACCCGTCTTGTTCGGTTGGATCCTGGAGCTGTTAGTGATGTCCCTGAAGCTATCAAGGTAGCATAGCTGTCACCTGGACTGGGATCAAACCAAATCTAGAACTTGGCCCAGGATACAAGGACACCAGAGCCAGGCAGAAACAAAGCCTGAGTGACCTCAGAGTCAGAAGTATTTTAACTTCTGCATTTTCTGCTTCTTGTATGTTGTATTTATTATGTTTATGGCAGAAAAATTTTAACATACTTTAACTGTTATACAGTGCACCAGAAACATTTTCTGCATAGTTATAAATGGTTTGTGGTCATTGCTTTTTATGTCTATCCTTGTAACTTGTGCTGTGGGCTGGATATTCCCAGATGGGCCCCAGGGACTGCCTGATCCACTCATGTGCCCTCTTTCTCCCTAGTTCCTTGTGACCTGGCACACCATTGATGCCGATGCTCCAGAGCTCAGCCATGTGCTATGCTGGGCACCCACAGACCCACCCACAGGCCTCTCCTACTTTTCCAGCATGTACCCTCCACACCCCCTCACAGCACAGTATGGGGTGAAAGTCCTGCGGTCCTTCCCCCCGGTGAGTCTTGGGTAGCACTGTTCAATGGAGAGAGAAGACACAGCTTCACATTCAAACAAGGGGGGACCCAATTGTGCCTGTCTACCCTAGAATATACCTTCCATCTTCATTTTTGTTCAAGTAGTTGTAGAAGATGGATGCACATGCATTTTCTAGTCATATTTGTTTTTGAGCTTTTGTTATATGTTTAAGAAAGTTTACTTGAGTTTGGTTTGAGGAGTAGACTTCCCATGGCACTGTACCTATGCTTCTTACCTCAACAGAAAATTCTTTTTTTTTTCCTTCCTGGTAGTGGATATTGTATCTAAGGCTTTTGCACTAAGCTGGGAAAAATTAAAATTAAATTAAAATTAAAATTTTTTTGAGGGTCTTGCTGTTTTCCACGCTGGGTTCTACGTTACAATTCTCCTGTCTCAGCATCCCAGAGTGCTGGAATTTCAGGCATGTCCTATCACACTTGGCTCCAACAGTGAACACTTAGGGGCCCACCTATGGGTCTGTAGAATGTTCTGGAGCCTAGCTGTAGTCCAGCACCTCTGCTTTAACCTTCAGCCCATTTTCCAGGGACTCTTCTCCTTGTAGGTGAGAGAGACTTTCTTCTGCTTTTTGCCATCCATCATGTTTCAAGCCATTCATCACTTTCCTTTCTCAGTCCTCAATCCTGCTGGGATTCACTGAGGGCAGTATCCTATGAGCGGAAGCAGGCACAAATTCTAGTGTCTGTCACTGTGCATCATATGGGGCCCTGGGCCTGTGGTTGTGAACCTGTGGCATGTGAGCTGTAGCTGTTATCATTGAAAGCTCTAAAAGATTCACCATCACTGTGCTAGACTGATGGTGTTGGTCATTCTAATGTTAAGGTTCACAATCTTTTCTTCTGTGCAGGATGCCATCCTATTCTACATCCCCCAGATCGTGCAAGCCCTCAGGTATGACAAGGTAAGGCTATGCTGGCAAAAGCTGTCTTCTGCCTCTGACAGCTGTGCACATTTCTCCCTAGTGATCCAACCTGGTCCCAGCTATTACAGACTCTGTGGGGCTTCCTTTGGGGGCCAGGCTGCTCAGCCATAACTATAGTCCCTGTGCTCCTATTGCCCCACCCTGAGGCCGTCAGGGTCTGTAGAGTGGACAGGCTGTGGGGCTTTGACAGTTCCTTCCTCAGGCCAGACAGCCTATTTTTAGGCCATATAAATTCCCTTCATCAGACTTCGTCTTCTCTCCAGTGGGTAGAGGTAAGGATTAGACAAGGTGATGGATGTCTTAGTTTACTCAGGCTGCCATAGCAAAGTGCCACAGAGTAGGTAGTCATTAATTTTCACACATCTGGGGGTTGGAAATGTAAGACGAAGGTGTGAGGCAGGCTAATTTCTTCCTTGGCTCATAGCTGTTGTCTTGTTCCTTTGTCTGCACATGATGTCCCACATCTGTATGTTTTCTTCCTGATCTCTTATGAGGACAACTGTCATCCTGGATTAGGACCCACCCTAATGATTTTTTTTTTTTTCCTCTCTTGAGGTGCTTTTGAACCCAGGGCCTTTGTACTGAGATACATTTCCAGCCTTTTTAAAAATTTTGAGATAAATTCTTGCCAAGTTGCTAAATTGCCCAGTTTGGGCTTAGACTTGCCATCCTCTTACCCCAGCCTCCCAGACTGCTGGGATTATAAGTGGGTGCCACCATGCCTATAGCTTCATTTTGTCCTAATTATTCCTTTAAAAACTATCTCCACACATAATCACATTTTGAGGTGTTTCAACACATGAATTTGTAGGGTACACTGTAGCTCATGAAAAAGCAGATGTACACAAAGTACATAGCACTGAGCATGGCACAGAATCACCCAACAGTGTGATTATAACCAGCCCACACCACCCACCCCCAGGGAGCTCTTAGCCCTGGCTTCAGTGGGAACCAGACCCTCACATCCTGACTCAGCCTCCTCTACCCCAGGCAGGCTGGCTCTCACCCCTTGCATTAGCTACAGTGGCTGTGAGCTCTAGGGTTGCATGGCCTTGGGGCTGAATGGCCTTGAGACTGGTGTCTTCCCCACAGACTGGATAGTGCTCCATCGAGGTTTCAGAAACCAAAGAGCTACTAGAGCCCCAGCCAGCCTCTTCTCTTAAATGGTCACCCCAACTAGGTAGCTGCCAGCACTCTAGTCTAAATAGTGATACACGTGGAGCCACATTCACCTTATTGGGGCCCTAGCTCTGGTGCCAGCACTAGTGGGACTGCCATAAAGTGCCTCATCTGCAGAGAACTGCCTTCCTTGCCTGTCCCCCTTACCAACTATGATCTCTCTTCACTGCTTAGCACTCTGCTTTTATATAGGCCTAGCACAAGAGCCTGATGCAGGGGAGGAGGGAAACAGGCACCAGTGCCAAGGCGAATGATATCTGTGTGAATGATAGTGACTGCCAGAAATGGCTGTGTGTCCATGTGCATAGCAGTTTGCACTGAGCCACTAAGGGCTCAGGTGGCTGTAGTTAACACAGCCGGTGTAGGTAGGCTGCAGTTTTTGTTTTTTTGCTTGTATTTTATGAGTTGCTTACACACACACACACACACACACACACACACACACGCACGCACACACACACACACACACACACACACACCCCACCTTGCCAAGTGGTAGCACACACCTTTAAATCCCATCCCTCTTTGAGGCACAGGCAAGAAGATTGAAAGTTCTAGCCCAGCCTTTGCAATTTAGCAACATGTAAAGATCCTGTCTCAAAGTAAAAATGGTGGGGAGTGTAGCTCAGTGTGAAGACTCTGATTCACTTTTTTCTGTTTCTTTTCTAGTTTTCAAAACAGTGATTAAATTCTTTAGTATTATCCAGTGAGTTTTTCTTTTCTATATATTAGTATAAACTTAAGGACTTGGACTTAAGTCTTATTTAAGACTTAAGTCTTAAATAGATCGTGTATCAGTCTATTTTTTTGTGTGCTTTTTGGTACTGGAAATCAAATTCATGGCTTTGCACTTGCCAGGCAGGTACTGTGCTGCTGCGCTATAAGCCTGGCCTCAAGCTGTTTTGTTTTGTTTTGAGGGATTGGGGATCAGGCCTGCACTAGGCAAGTGCTGTACCCCTGAACTACAGTCCCAGCCACAGTTACTCTTTTCTAATGTCTCCCAGCACATCAGCAGCAACAACAAAACCCCTAATAAAATGACCAGGGAAGGAAAGAACAGGATAGAGGGGTAGTATTTTGACTTTGGAATTCTGTCAGTATTTATATTACTATGAAACAAACTTGTATCTAACAGCATTGCACATAGAATATTTCAGTTTAGATCCATGTGCTGGATTAGAATTGGGCGACACTGTAACCATGAGTCACTTGAAGTATTTCCTGTTAAGCCACTTACCCATCCACACTGGGAACATACATCCAGAGACTGTTATATCTATCAGATGGGTAACCACAAGCTGCTGCAAAGAGTGAGAGGACTCTTCTTTGCGAGTCTTTCCAGAGAATCCAATCCTTTCTAAACCTAGAGCATGATCTTTAAAACTGGAGCTGCCTGCCAAATGTGGTAGCCTATTCCTGTATTGCAAGCTACTCAGGAGGCTGAGGCAGAAGGATAATAAGTTTGAGGCCAATCTAAGAAACCTAGCAGCAACCTGTCCCAAAATAAAAACAAATAAATGAAAAGGGTTGGGGATTCAGTTTAGCACTGGGTTCCATCTGGTTGGTTGTGGAAAATATCCCCAGGACAAAAAGGCAAAACCACTCAAATCTTTTTTCAGTAATTGTATTGGTTAAGGGCTGGCCTGATAGCTCATGCCACCACACCCAGTCTCATTTGCCATCTGAGCATGCCCCAGGGGTGGGGCTGGCACAGCACACCAAGGATCTAATCTCTGGCCCGAGTCTACCTAAGCAGGTGCTTTATTCTGCTGAGCTATCTGGCCGGCCTATGTATTTATTATTAGATAATAATACTATTTATAGGATAAAGCAAAATAATTTGTTAATGTAGTCAGCACCTAATATTTTCAGTACCTCAGATAAATAGAAACAAAACACAGGTTACCAGCTTAGTGGTGGTAAATGACTAATAAAGAAAAAGAGGAGGTTCTTAAGATAGGGTGTTAACTCCTACAGGCAGTAGCTCTACATTAAGTAGAGCCTTGTGGAACCTGTCTGTCACTTAAGAATATTGTTCCAAACAACTTGCTTACAAATGAAAGGTTTTTTTTTTCTTTTCTTTTTAAGACACGGTCTCAAAAAAGTGCAGGTTGGATCCAGGGAGATAGCTTAGTGGCTTAAGCACCTGCCTGGTAAGCACAGGGTCCTGAGTTCAATCTCTGGTTCCAAAAAGAAAAGTACAGGCTGATCTTGAACTATGTAACATAGGTTGGCCTTGAACTCATAGCAATCCTTCTGCCTCAGTTTCCCGAGTGCTTGGATTACAAATGTGTGCCTCATGTCTGGCACAAATGAGCTTTTGATACCAGCTTGTATTTGAAAGAACAAAAATTGGTTTGAGAGTCACTTTTAAATGCAGGAGAAGGAAGAAAGGAGAAAAACACTGACTCAAGCATGTTTTGGGGAACCTCACGCCTGTGAGTCCCAGCTGTCTAGGTGGAGCTTGGCCTTCCCCTGGGCTAGATTTGCCACTGACCCTGGAGAGGTCACCCATACAGAGGGAGCCACACAGCCAAGCACTAGGAGTTAGCTCCTGCACTGGTATAAAGGGATCTGGCCTGGTAGAGGGGACCCAAACACAGGCTGACAGAGACTTTGCTGTACTACAGATGGGATATGTACGCGAATATATTCTGTGGGCAGCATCTAGATCCCAGCTTTTGGCACACCAGTTTATCTGGAACATGAAAACTAACATCTACCTAGATGAAGAGGGGCACCAGAAAGATCGTGAGTATTTTGTCCTCTTTCCTCAGGCTCTCCCCGTCTTCAGCACCTTCACTGGCTGTCCTGGGACTTCTGTGGTCTCTAGAGCCTTTGTGGGTTATGCTGCCCCCACCAGTAAACCCCTCTGCTTCCCAGCCTTTGGTGAGGCACTTCTTGCCACTTAACAGCCTTTGTACATGCCATGCAGGACCCACCCTGCAGCTCCCAAGTGTGTAAGTCCCCTGCTGGGAAGCTGTTGTCACACTGTACTGTCAGAGTCATCCTAGGTCTGACACAGCCTGTGACTCAATGAGGAAAGGCAGTTAGCCCTGCATGGTGCTTCTCAGGGAAACATCTGGGCCCTTCACAGTCTTATGAGTATTGAGACCTTCAAAGAGCTTTGGTTTATGTGAGCATTAGCTGTTGGTGTTAAAAGTCTTCAGTCTCATCTCTCACTGGTGGTGTTAGGGATAGAATGCACAACTGCAAACATGCTAAGGAAATGCTTTGCCAGTGAGTGACACCTCCAGTCCTAGGCTTTTGTAATACCAAACAGCAGTCATTTATAAAAATAGATCAGCAAGTTATCCAAATCTTTGAAATATTAACATATTTCATTATATAGTGGTCATTTGTCTTAGTGACAGTTCACATATACAATATTGATCCTGTATAATTATAATTAAGCTTAAACCTACTATCTAATGATGTCATAACATCATAGCACAACACACTCCTCAGGCATTTGTGGTGATGCTAGTCTAAGCGAGGCTACTGCACTGCCAGACGCAGAAGGAAAGGGAGAGGGAGAGGGAGAGGGAGAGAAATAAAATGATGTTTGATGAAAAAAGGGGTAAGTTCAGCTTGAATAGCAGTTTCCAGGTGCATCTCAGGACACATGGGCTTCAAACCTCACAGGAGTACTGTGTGTGCATCCTTTTTCATCACACAGATACTAAAATGACAAGTCATCAGGGTAGGGTTTAATACAATTAATTTGTATTGCTTCTCTAAGGACATGCCGAAGTGACACTGGTTTGTTTTGTTTTGTTTTGTTTTGTTTTGTTTTGTTTTAATGCACATAAGCAGCAATGAGGAATCTGTAACCACCAGGGCACCTCCCCATTCTTGGAGCTCTGCTCAGGCCCTGGCACTTTTCCCACCAGTGTGGCAGTGTCAACAGGGCAGTGATGGTGTGTGGCAGCCTCATACCCATCTACAGACGATACTTCCCACATCATTTCTGGGTCCTGGTAGGCCTCTAGCTTGAGCGCTGGGGAAATATGCGGGTTCTCCGAAGGTCTCTGTAGCAGCCACAGGGATCCAGTCTCTGTCTCCTCTTCAGCGGACATTGGCGACCTCCTGGAACAGTTAGTGGAAGAGATTACAGGCTCCCTGTCGGGTCCAGCCAAGGATTTTTACCAGCGAGAGTTTGATTTCTTTAATAAGATCACCAATGTGTCAGCAATTATCAAGTAAGTGAGAGTATTTCAGAAACTGTTTCCAAGCATCTCTCCTAACTTTCCTGCCCTTTGTTGGAATTGCCTGGGAGCTTTAAAAATACCTGTGCCTGACCTCATTTCTGACCCCAGTCCCTCCGGCAAGGCCTCTGTGTATTCTCATACACAACCAGGGTTAGGAAGCTCTGCGTTGTATTATTCAAGCATGCAAACCCATCCCCCTTAAGGAAACCCATCTTTATTTCATTCTCCCACCTCATCCCACAGTTAAGCTACTGTCTTCTCTATACTCTGGAAAATCAGATGTCCACAGTTCCAACCATTGTTGGTGTGGACTCTCAGTGCATGGGGCTCTGACACTGTTTGCTTGTCAGTGCTATTGTTCATATGTATGGGATGGCACCTAGAAGCGTAGACATAGACCACATGCCTCGTGCTTCTCAGCTTTATTCTCTAGGCCATCTATATTGTGCAGGTGGCTCCTATCTTGGTAACCATGAGGCCCAACCATGTCTCAGTGTCCCTTCCCTATCATGTGATAGGCACATGCCTCTTGTCTCCCAGTGCCATCCTTATCCTAAGGCAGGCTGTCTGAGGGCCCTGCCTAAAGTGATGCAGCAAGTAAATTACAGAGATACAGCAGAACAGCAGTGCTGGCAGCTTCTATCCCAGAGACAAAGGATTGAAAAAGTGTGTTAGTCAAGTTTGTCTCACTGTAACAAGATACCTGGGATAATCAACTTAAAGAGGAAAGAGGTATGGGGTAGATCATGTACTTAGCACATGCAAGACCCTAAGTTTCATCTTCAGCAATGAAAAAGGGACAGTTTATTTTGGCTGATAACATTTAATGTTTCAATCCATAGTCAGTGGCCCCATTCCTCTTGGGCCTGTGGTAAGACAGCACATCATGGGAGGAGTTTCTCATCTGGTACCCTGGATTAGGCTGGTATCCCACAGTCTTTCAAAGGGGTACCTTAGTGACCTCAAACATTCTACTAGGCCCCTCTTCTTACCAGTCTCTACTACCTCCCAATGCCAAGGTGAAGATCAAGCCTTTAACACATGGGCCTTTGCAGGGACATTCCAGATCCAAACAAAAGCCAGGAGATAACATTTTCCGGGCATCATCATGTGATAGGCACATGCCTCTTGTCTCCCAGTGCCATCCTTATCCTAAGGCAGGCTGTCTGAGGGCCCTGCCTAAAGTGATGCAGCAAGTAAATTACAGAGATACAATTTGAGCCCAGAACTGTCGATCCCTACAACTATCTGCTCTCAGTTCCCCAGAGAAAAAAACACTGCATATGGGCAAGGGGCAGAACCAAAAATCAGCTCCACTTTGGCTCCCTAGTGAGGCATTTGGGGCAGGCACTGTTGCAGATGATTTCCTGACAATCTGAGCCTGATATGACCAGGAATAGCTGGAACTGGGAAGAGAAGAATAGAGAAGGGGATCCATATTGGAATCCTAGAAGGTTGTTCTTCAGAAGAAAGAGCAAATCATTTCTGTCTTCTCAGGCCCTTCCCTAAAGGTGACGAGAGAAAGAAGGCTTGTCTGTCAGCCCTTTCTGAAGTGAAAGTACAGCCAGGTAAGCAGGCAGCCTTGGAAGGTCAGCAAAACAGGAAGAGAGCCACAGCTTTCTCTGGGTAGTGTGGGGAAGGCATCGAGAAAGAACATGGCCAGCCATACACACACGAACACTTGAACCTTAGGACTCCTGGTGTCACAGAATAGGCTTCCTCTAGTCATCTCACTGGTGCATTTACTGAGAAAGGGGAGCTTCAGTTATGAGGGAAGCTCAAAATGAAGGGGAAATAGGAGGGGGGATGGTGGGCAGGTAGGCAGGAAGCCCCCATAAGGAGAGCAGAACAGCCTCCATGCTGCTGAGGAGCGGCAAGGCAGCATCTGTGAGGCTAAGGCTCAGTACGTCCTCTTAGAAACATCTGCAGGGATTGGCGGCTTTGCTAAGAGGTCCAGGACAAATCCTGAACCATCATAAAGCCAGGGAGGATGGACCCATTCCATCCATAATAAAGTCACTGGTGTCACAGAGGAGCAGTCTGGGAGCAAAGTGACTGCAGGGAAGACTGCCTATAAAGTCTACATTGGGAACTGCTCATGGCTTTCCCCTTGGTCACATGTGAGCATTGTCGTCATTTGCCTCCCCTCTGTCCCTGCACAGGCTGCTACCTGCCCAGCAACCCTGAGGCCATAGTGCTAGACATTGACTACAAGTCAGGGACACCCATGCAGAGGTAAGTGCCTGTCCTGCTGCCCTCCTCGGGAGGTTTTATATGCTGTATCATGAGTCCCGTGTTCTTTCTCTGTATTTTAGTGCAGCAAAAGCCCCATATCTGGCCAAATTTAAGGTGAAACGATGTGGAGTCAGTGAACTTGAAAAAGAAGGTCAGTGAAAAGTTCTGCTTTAGTTTGAGTCTCAATGCTTTTCTTTGCTAATGCCAATTTCTTTCTGCGTAGTTTATCACCAGTGCTCTATAAAAGATGGTGGCTGCCTACCCATTTGCCTGCTGTCTCACTTCTCCTTTGAGATGGTAGAGAGCTTGTGTGCAATGACAGACATGCCCCTCCTCAAGGTTTGCTGGTATGTCCAGGAGGCCCCTTCAAGAGGCCAAATGGTCTAGGCCTTTGTGGGGCTCACTGGTGTTTTGGGGCTGACGCACCAATGAGCACAGCACACACAGTTTCAGTGACAGGAGCATAGTGTTCTTGGAACCAGAAATCCACTGTAAAGGTGTCAGCAGGTCGTGGCTCTGAGGCAGGCTCCTTCCTTGCCTCTTCCAGCTTCTGATGGTTACCAGCAGCCCTGGAATTCCTTGGCTCATGCTGCATCACCCTAGTTTCTGCCTCTATGTGTCCTCCTACATGGGTTTGTGTCCCAATTTTCTTCTTCTTATAAAGACTCCATAACCCAACATGACCTCAACTTGATTATATCTGTTTCTACAATAGCAGTGTATGCCTGTGATCCTAGCACTCTGGGACACTGATGAAGGAAGATGCCACATTTTGGCCTAGCTTGGGCAATTTAGTGAGACCCTATGTCAATATTTTTTTAAAAAATGTTTAAAAAGGAGTTAGAAATAGCTCAGTGCAAACATCCTGGGTTAAAATCCCTAGTACTGGAATAGGATGTAATTCATTATGAAGGTCTGAGATCAATCCCCAGTGTAGCAAAAAGAAGAAGAAGAAGGTTCTTGTGATTTTAGTTCAATATAAGGCAAAATGTTCTTAGGAAAGGCTCCTGACTCAGTAATTTAGACACCCAGGATATTTCTCGGGCCTTCCCAGGCCTCTTGGTCCTCAAAGAGTTTGCAGAACTGACCTCCAAGAGTCCTGGGGTTCTTCCTAGGAACATGAATAGGGCTTGTTGTGTGCTCTCAGAAGGCGTCTCCCTGCCCTCTGACAGGTGGCCTCTCTGTCCCATGCACAGGTCTGCGGTGCCGCTCAGACTCGGAGGATGAGGGCTGCAGTCAGGAGGCTGATGGCCAGAAGATCTGTTGGCAGGCAGCCATCTTCAAAGTGGGGGACGACTGTCGGCAGGTGACAGAGCAAACCTAGCGTCAGGCTCCAAGCACAACAAAGAGGGAAACGCCACATGCAAAAATAAATCTTTGCTTCCCTCATTTGGTTCCCATATTTATGGAGTAAACAAGGCCTCTCCTTCAGCCACTCTCCAGTGTCAACTTGGCCAGAAGAGTCCTGAGACAGGGAAGTCCCCTCCCCAGACCCTCCAGGCAGCACTGCCTCACACCCAGCACAGTGCCAGGTGTGCTCAGCCAAGGCCCTCCAGACTCCTGGCCTCCCCTCTTCCTTCCCTGACCACTTAGCATTTGCCCTAGGTGAGCCTCAAGGGCCTGTGGCAGTTTTATGAGCCAGGTTCAGAGGGAAGGCCAGTAGACCCACCCTGTGCCTCTCTGGTTCCCAGGACATGCTGGCCCTGCAAATCATTGACCTCTTCAAGAACATCTTCCAGTTGGTCGGCCTGGACCTTTTTGTTTTTCCCTACCGTGTAGTGGCTACTGCCCCTGGGGTAAGTTTTCTGAGTAGGAACCTAGCAGAGACTTAGCAGTGCCTTCTTGGCAGTCCTCAAGACTTACCCTTCTTTCTTCCTCCTCTACCTCTCCCTAGTGTGGGGTGATCGAATGCATCCCTGACTGCACCTCCCGGGACCAGCTTGGCCGCCAGACAGACTTTGGCATGTACGACTACTTCACCCGCCAGTATGGCGATGAGTCTACCTTGGCCTTCCAGCAGGTAGGGAGTGGGCAAGGGTTCAGCCCCAGGCTCTTGCACTCTGATTACATCCCCCCTCAATACCTGTTGATCATCCAGCACCTGCTTCCTCTCTTCTGCTTTTCAGTCTTGTTTTAGAGAATAAAGGTCACCTTTCTTGGATATCACAGGGGCCTAGAGCTAGACTCCCCCGGAGATAGCAAAACCTTAGCATAGGACGAAGGGCCTGCTGCTTTTGTACCCCAGATACCGCCAAGTTCTGCTTTCAGAGTGGGCAGAGCTAGGGAGAGCACCTACAAGCCTAGAGGCAGAGCCACTGTAAGCCCACAGCTCTCTCTACACAGGCTCGCTACAACTTTATCCGAAGCATGGCCGCCTACAGCCTCCTGCTGTTCCTGCTGCAGATCAAGGACAGGCACAATGGCAACATCATGCTGGACAAGAAAGGCCACATCATCCACATTGGTCAGCCAGGCCACAGTGCCACCCTTTTCTCCCTTTACCTTCCAGGTGGGGGGTGGCACCCCAGAGTAGAACTGGCATGCCTTGGGTTACCTAGGTGGGAGGATCAGGTGGAGCTTTCATGTCCATTCTGAGGTCCGGCGAGTTGGCCAGCAGACTGTTCTGGGGCCAGGAAGCTGGGCGTGAGTGTGGCTGCAGAGCTCTGGGTGAGAAGCTGGAGCCAACAGAGCTGGGCTTTTCCAGGCTCAGTGCTGCCTCTCTGCTCCAGCCTGGCACGTGGCTCTCCTTCCAGCTCTCCTTCCTCTGGCTGCTGCTCCCACAGTCAAGAAAATATGGCCTGTGGCCTGCTTGTGGAAAGTCTTGCTGTCTTTGGCTTCCTACAGCTCCTGCCCTTTGTGCTGCAGATCAAGGACAGGCACCAGTTACAGGGGGTCTTTGGGGTTTTGCAGACTTCGGCTTCATGTTTGAAAGCTCACCGGGTGGCAACCTGGGCTGGGAACCTGACATCAAGCTGACAGATGAGATGGTGATGATCATGGGAGGCAAGATGGAGGCCACACCGTTTAAGTGGTTCATGGAAATGTGTGTCCGTGGCTACCTGGCTGTGCGGTGAGCAAAGAGGGTTATAGGGTGGACAGCCCCTAAAAAGTGGCAGGGAAGGGGGAATTAGAGTCTCCTTTCTCTGCTCACCTATACCAGTGCTTTCTCCTCACCCTGCAC
This sequence comes from Capromys pilorides, assembly GCA_004027915.1. Classification (NCBI taxonomy): domain Eukaryota; kingdom Metazoa; phylum Chordata; class Mammalia; order Rodentia; family Capromyidae; genus Capromys; species Capromys pilorides. Next base: position 5,713 of record PVKN010000775.1, on the reverse strand, counting down.
CTCCAGCTGCTATTTGCATTCTCTGCTTAGCCTCCCTTAGCCCTTTTGGGTATCACATTCATCTTTAATAACCTGAGCACTTGGCACCCCCCCGATCTGCATGCTGGAGACTTGGTATTGCCCTTGTATCACATGATATGTCACCTGGCCAAGGCCATACAGCAGTGGTAACATTCAGCAGCAGACTACATGTGGCAAGGACTGCCATGGAGGGGAAAGTCCAGGAGGAGGCTGTTGAGGGCAGCTGCTCCCAGGATTACTTTTCCCTTTCCCATCTCTCCACAGGCCCTACATGGATGCAGTTGTCTCTCTAGTCACTCTCATGTTGGACACAGGCTTGCCCTGCTTCCGTGGCCAGACAATCAAGCTCTTGAAGTAGGTTCCTCAGCAGATACACAGGACATTTGAGGGACAGCTGTTGGCCACGGCTTCGCCTGAGATGACAACCTTGGAACTATCACTGCCTTGGCACCCTAGTGGTAGTGTTCCTAGATGGGACTTGTGGGGCCATGTTGGCAGGATGTCGTAGTTTCTGGCCATGTTAAGGACTTGTGTAACCATCCTTTAGTTCCCTGAGGATACCAAACCAGCCCTCAGCCCTGGGGCTCTACTTGCTTGGCTTTTCTTTCCCTAGCCATGGGGCCACCTGGGTCCAGGAGATATCCCACCATACTAGCCCTAGTTTTTGGATGCCGGAGGTATTTTCAGGGCACATCCTTTAGATAAACATATTCCCATAAATACAGAAGTCTACCTGACATGGGATGGGCTAACATGGGGTAAACTGTGGCAGTCGGCAACAGCCCCTGCTTGGTCTTTCCCCAGGCACAGGTTTAGCCCCAACATGACTGAGCGAGAGGCTGCAAATTTCATCATGAAGGTCATTCAGAATTGCTTCCTTAGCAACAGGCAAGTCATTCCACCTACCCTTTTCTGCATTTACCTATTCTAGACAAGTATTAGGGGTCTTGGAGTCCCACTTCTCTCATGGGAGTTTTAGGGGAACAACAGGTGCTGATTTAGAGGGGAAGGGAATGCTGAGATCAGCACCTGACAGGGGCTGAAGGTAGGAAGCTGTACCCACCTGGGGCCAAGGTGTTCTGGGTGCATAGAGCCCTGAGAAACAAGGAGGGATCTCAGGATGACTTTGCTACTTAGGGAGCTGGTGACAGAGACTGGAAGGCAGGGTAGGGGCAGTCTGTTGGTCATTGCTAAGATAGGCATAAAGAGGTGTAAGGGGATGGATGCAGGTGCTAAAGCCAGAGCTTAGGCTAAGGTGTTTATGTGGTATGAGTCAGAGGTGGCTTTGATAATAGGGAAGGTGACTCCAGCAGGTGGATGAAGGAAGCAGCTGAGAATCTGGGAGTTCCCATCAGAGGGATGCCCTAAAGATGAGGGTAAAGCAGGCTGGGATCAGAGGCTGTGTCATGGGACACTTACAGGAACTGTTGAGTGAGCCTGGGAGGAAGTGGAAAATCTATCTCTAAGAAGAGAAGGGCCTGGGCAACTTGGGCTGGGCTGTAAGTATGGAGACAGTGGAGAAACAGGAGGCGGTTTGAGGGAGAAAAACATCTAGCAGCATGGCTGAGTCAGTGAAAGGGACTGGGGGAACCCAGTAGTATCTGTTCATGGCAAAACAAGTGTGTGTGTGCTGGGAGAATGAGAAAGATCTGGGTGTGTGAAGAAATGCTGACACAGCTTCCTTTCACCCTTGCCACCTCTTACCTTCTAGGAGCCGGACCTATGACATGATCCAGTACTATCAAAATGACATTCCCTATTGAGGAGGGGCCCTCCAGAACTCAGCAACTCCTCTTTATGTGGTCCCTCCCAAAAGCTACCCACAATCATGGAGTCCATGAGCACCTCTGCCCCTCAGCTGGCCCTCAAGAAGCTCCTACCCAGTGGCCTCGCTGTTTCACCCAGCAGAGTTGTTTTCTAGGGAAAAGAACCCCATGTGGTGCATGCTTCAGTGTCACCAGACTGAGTAGACAATCATCTCTATGCACAGGTGTGAATCCTTGCACTGAACATATTCCCTATCTTATTATGTAGGTACATGATGTATTTTCTTGTGTCTAAAAAATAAAACAGAATAATTATGTGTTTCTTAAGATTTAACCAGTGTGGACAAAATAACCCCTAAAGTCCTATGTGGAACTAGTATAGTGGAGGTTTTTTGAGACCCTGTCTCAGAGGGCTGGTGATGTGATTGAACTGAGTTCAATCTCCAGTGATGAAGAAAATAAAAAGTGTGATAATGTAGCAATATAGCAATTCATATATCCTAAAGAACTAAAAATAGGATTATGCCACTTAGACTGTTGGAGGCAGAGAGTCTTAAATCCATGAGCTGCTGTTAAGAGATTGCTACTCCAGCCTTTAAATTCTGAAACTAAGGGCCAGCGGTGTATAGCTCAGCAGATTAAACACTTGCTTAGAGAAGCACAGGGGCCAGGGTTGGATTCCTGGCCCCACCTGCTGTGCCAGCCCCTCTCTCAGGCATGCTGAACCAGCAATGGAGTCCAGGTGTGATGGTGCGCACCTGTAATCCCAGCACTTGGGAGGCAGGAAACAGGAGGATCACTATGAGTCAGAGCTGCATAGTGAGACCCTGCATCCAAAAAAAATAAATAAATAAAAAACATCTGAAACTGCTGGGAATGTGGCTTAGTGCAAGGGGATGTGGTAGAATTTGGCAGTGGTAGAGCCCTTGACTAGGAATACATTAACAAAACATATCTGCAGTGATGTGTTATGTCCCAGGAAGGAGTTCAACCTCCTTGGGCCCCAGGAGTTTGAGGCCAGCTTGAGCAACACAACAAGAACTTGTCCCGAAAATTTGATAGAAATGATATTTGTATAACTAAAAACTCAAACCTTACAGTCAAGATTACAGATTACAGGTCAATTTATGATCAGTGGTGTATATGTAAACATGGCTGTATCTAAAACATCTATAATCTTATGAAAAATTCATATGAAAAAACATAAATGTTGACAGAAAGGCCTAAACTAGGGTAATGAATGTATACACATTTATTCTCTCCAAATTGACATGTGTTTGTTTTACTACACTTGCCAATCGAAATTGCTAAGTTTTGTATTGGAAATTGACAAATTATAAAAGTTATATGGGAAAGCAAAACAGTTATTTCTGCCAGGCATGGTGGTACATATCTGCAATCCCAGCACTTAGGAGACTGAGACAGGAAGATTACTATGAGTTCAAGGCCAGCCTAGCCTATGTAGTGAGTTCAAAGCTAGCCTACACTACATAGTGAGACCCTGTTCAAAAAAAAAAAAAAAGAAAATGACAAGACACAGGCAAAACCCAACCCCAGACCTTTAGCCTACCCACCACAAGTCCAAGCGACAAGTAGAATAAAATGGAGGAGATCCATCTAAAATTTGTGAAATGACAGCAGAAGTTCAAAAACAGGCGCACAAGGGGCTGGGGAGATAGCTCAGCAGAATAAGCACTTGCCTTGCAAGCGCAGGGTCCTGAGTTCAATCCCTGGTACTGCAAAAAAACAAAAAAACAGAAACAAAAAACAAGTGCACGAGACTATAGCAGAAATCAGGTCAGCAATAATCTCCCAAGTAAAAAAAAAGAGGATGACTGTAATGAAAGACTTAGCAAATGTAGAATAGATATGGATAAAAAATAGAAGTACATAGGAAAATGATGGAAGTCATGAATGCTCAACATAGAAATGGAATCCAAGAAACAGATTCAAACATATCCAAGAAAACAAAAATTCTATTCAAAGTTGGCAAAGTCACCTCAACAAAGTGAAAGCAATTTCAGACCTAGAAGACAGGATTGTGGCTAGTGATCATGAAAAGAAAACTTTCTTAAAAATAACAAAGTACCATGAAAAAGAAGTCCAGGGCTGGTGAGATGGCTTAGCGGTCTAAAGCGCATGTGTTGGGAAGTTTAGGCCACCACAGGGACCACAGCTTAATCCCAGGTGTCACATGCTGCACCGCCCCCCACCCCCCCAGGGAAGGCTGAGCTGGCCGTAACAAACAAATATGTAATGTGGTTTAAGAAAATAAAATAAACTTAAAAAAAAAAAAAGAAAAAGAAGTCCAACAGCTACAAGATGATGCAAAGAAAGATGTAAGACTGATTACAGTCTATGACAAAGCAGGAACCAGCACAAATAACATTAAAAAAATAAATCCTTCACAGAAGTAATGGCAAGAAACTTCTCTGGCAGGGAAAAAATTTGACATATAGAAAAGTGAAGCATATAGAACTCCAATTGGCCATGACCAAAATAAATCTACACCAAAGCATATAATAAAGATCCCAAAAATTCAGCACAAGACAATATTAAAAGAGAAAAAAACAAATCACCTACAAAGAAAAGCCCATCAGATTACAACAGACTTAAACTCTTTAAGTTGAGAGCTTTGAGTGAAGTATTCCAAGGTGTGCTCATGGCAACAAACCAACTCTACAATAAGTTCTGGAAGCTTTGTAGAGAGAGAACAATGTGCAGAAATTGAAGAATACTAATAGGAATAAGCTACCAGGCAGACCAAACGAAACACTGGCAGAATGTATCAGGAAACAAGATCCAGCAATATATTCCATACAAGAAACACATTTCACTCAAAAAGAAATCTTGTGGGCCAGCCTGATAGCTCAGCAGACTAAAGCGCCTGCTTAGGCAGAGTGCAGCGGCTGGGGTTTGATCCCCTGTATGCCATGCTGGCCCTGCCCCCGGGGCACACTGAGATGTGATTGAGACTGGGCATGCTGGCTCCTGCTTGTAATCTCAGTGCTTTGGGATGCTGAAAACAGGAGAATCACTACAAGTCTCATCTGTGTAGTGAGACCCTGTAGACCCTGTATCCCCTGTACTAAATGCATTAAAAAAGAAAAAAGAAATTTACAGACCAAAAGTCACAAGATGGAAAACAGTATTTCATACAACAGAAACCCAGAAAAAAAGCGGGGGTATCTATTCTGTTTTCAGACAATGTGAACTTCAAGCTAAGACAGATCAAAGAAGATTTAAAAAGGTTACAACATTCCTGTTCAGGGGAAACTCTAAGATGAAGACACTACAATCGTAAATATATGTGTACCAAATATAGGATCACCTAATTACCTATATAAAAAAACAGTAGACATGAAAAATCAAACTACTAAACAATTGTAATGGACTTTAACACTCTATTGTCACATATAGATCAACTAGACAAAAAAAATCAATAAATATCAGAAGTGAGTGAAGCCTGTCAACAACTGGATTTAATAGATGTCTGTAGAATGTTCCCCCCCACAACAGGAGAGTACACATTCTTAGCTGCACATGAGACAGCTCCAAAATAGATAATTAGCTCATGGAAAATGCATAAGTAAATGCAAAGGAATTAAAATTATCCCACACATATATATGTCTGACCATAGTGCAATGAAATTGGAAATCAATGGTAAAAGAAACCACAAAAATTCCATAAATACATAGAAATTAAATAACCCCCTACTGAACAATAAATGAATAACATAAAAATAATTGAACAGTATCTACACCTAAGTGATAGTGCCAACACAACATATCAGAATTTATGAAATGTAGTAAAAGCAGTCCTATGAAGGAAATGTATAATGGTGAATATCCATATTAGGAAGACAGAATGAACTTAAATAACTCAATGTCAAATAAACTTCTAGAAAACAAGTCAAGCTCAAAGC
>PVKN010000774.1:0-64811 GCA_004027915.1 Capromys pilorides | reverse complement strand
CGCTGTTGCTCTCTGCTCCCCTGGTTGTTCCATTGCCCCTGTCACCATATTGTTGCTGTTCTGCCGCCATGAACTGGCTGCTCTCTGCCCTGTTCCACTCAGCCATGGGCCAGCCAAATATGGACTGAAACCTCCAGCAACTGTGAGCTAAATAAACCTTTCCTTCCTTCATTTTGAGTGTCAGTATTTGTCCCAGCAATGAGTAAAAAGTAACTCAGACACTATCAGAGCCCACTGTGCAGGTCAATACAATAACGCTCCCAGTGCTACTGGGCTGCACACGGTGGGTGTTGCCTAAGTGCCAATGTTCTTATCCTGCTCAATACCCAGAATTTCAGCAATCGCCCTTGCCATGAAAGGGGGTAAAGAAAAAACAACTCTAATTAAACAAATTTATGCCAAGACTCTAGCCCTTTACCCTTCCTAGAAGAAGCTTATTAACCTAAATGCATCACTAATTAGTAGATTTTTCTGTTAGTTTAGCTAAGTGCAAGGAAGGGTGCAGTGAGGGAGCTCTAGGCCCTTGGGCCAGGAGTCAGGAGGGACCCGATGCGGAAGACACCCACCAGCCTGCGGGGCTGCCCCACCACCACCACCACGGGCATGGGCTTTTGCTCTTTTTCTGTATGTGTTTCTGTTTCCATTTTGTTTTGTTTTACTTTGCATCTGAGCCTGTTGTCTCCCCTGAATACTAAGTCGCTTACTTTTGTTGTCTTCTCTGAGAAGGACAGTTCCCAAAGGTATCCAGGCCTGAAGGTGGCTCGTGCACACTTACCTGTAGCAGGGGCACGGGGTAGGAGCCCTGTCTCTCGGAGAGCCGTGTGTGCAGAAGTTTTTGCTCTCTAGGTAGTGGCATGTATGAGTGTGCTCACGTGCGTGTGCACATCAAGACTTCCTGCTTGTCTGTCACACACTCAGCCAACTGTTGGAAATGTCAATACAAGACAGGCTCCTATTGGCCTGGAAACTATGAAAAATGCATTGGAGAGAGCAAGTTTTTGATGACAGTTGTCATTAACTTTATTTTCAGATGCATTTCACTGTGCATTGCATGACAAGAAGGGCTTCTTATCTTCTGAACTTTCATTCTGCAGGGCTGAGCACAGTGGTGACAGCTTCCTCTGAGTACAGGTGGAGAAAGAGCTCCAGTGGGCAGCTAGGCAGAGCCAAAAGGCAAAGCAGGGAGAGAGGGTTGCCAGCAGCCTCCCTGCTGGCCTTGAAGGGCAGCTCGGCCAGCACGCGAGGTATCGGTTTCCTTCCCATGTGGTCCAAGACTGTTCCACGGTGCTGGAAAGTCTATTTTATGTGACACTGGAAGATCACTTCCAAAATGACCTCAGTGGCTTTCAAGAATCGACTGTTCTTATTTCTGGTTGGAAAATAATTTGGTTTATTTACCTCTCCATGTATTATCCCCACACAATTTCTCATTCAGTCCCCACCACCACCCCCGGGGTCTTGGGACTAGAGAAATGGCTGTGGCCATATAGAAGATGGTATTTGTAATAGTTTCTCTAAAAGACGCAGGGTCAAGACAAAGATAAACTCATAGGCACACACTAAAAGAGGACATCACCTGGGAACTGTCAATGTCTAAGACTGGGCTTTGCCAAGGGTCCTTATCATGCAGCCCGAGCTTCCAAGGAGGCAGGCCAAGCCAGGGCGGAAGAAATGGACAACAGGAGAATGCGCTGGCTGCCGCTCTCCACCTTTTTCAGCATCAGCTCTTCGTTAACGCTCTGAAATTTATTTATTTTTCTGTATTCTACAGGCCGATTACAAGTCTGATCTAGTAGTGAGACCCTGCTCGCCCTGTAGACTCTTCCCTAAAATACAAAAGAAATCCATCATACATACATACATACATATATATATATATATATATACACACACACATACACACATTTTATATATATGCATATGCATATAATCATATATATATATATGTATATAACTTTAACAAACCTATGAAAAATGCTCAGCATTATGCCTCAAGAGAAAGTTTCAAGTGCAAACCACAAGCGCTGCGCTGTCGCTGCTCCAGTGTGTACACGGTGTGGTCACACTCAGCATGCCCTGTGCGTGACATTCCGGCCAACAGTACCTGCCTATAGATTGCTGGTTCCCCAAGACTGGAACGCGGCTGCGTATCCGGCGCCTCCCCGCGCCGGGGCCAAGGCCCGTGCACTGCGCAGGCCTCGGTGGTGAGGTGCATGCACACCACGCCCCCGCGCCTCCCGCCCAGGGCAGCACGTGCGTGCTGCGTAGCGCACGCCTCCTCCTGGTAATGAAAGCGTCCTACTGACACACAGCGTAACACACTGATGGAGAGAGCGCTGCAGAGATGGAGGGCCGCCGCCTCAGCCCTGGTTTTGAGCGCACATCTTACTCCGATGTAAACAGAACTTAGCTCTGCAGCAGCCTCCCACGGGCTCTGAAGGAGCTGCTCACAGAAGGCGGTGGTCGCGGGAGAGGATGCTCCGCGCGTGTGGCCATCCCAGAAGCCTCCCAAGGGGGCTGGATGTGCAGGAGGAACACAGCGCTGTCGGTGGCTCTGCCTCCATGCAGGGCTAGGCCGATGTGTGTGTTGGTGTCTGAGTCTTCAACACAAGAGCTTAAAGTATTTATAAAAAGTCAGAGAGAGAGAGAGAGAGAGAGAGAGAGAGAGAGAGAGAGAGAGAGAGAGAGAGAGAGAGAACAAGCCCTTGCAGAATAAAGATATAAGGAAAAAGGCAACTTTTGTTCTATTGTACTAGGTCTGCATGGGATGATGTCACAAAATTTCAAAATGTTAAAAAATAAAAGTTGAACAAGCACAAAGTTAGGTAGGCTGGGGCCGACTTACTGCGGAAGGAAGACGTCTCCTGTCCACGTGGCGAAGCCACTTGCGTCCCTTACGTAGTGCGTGCGCGGCCTGCACGGACCCAGCTCGCGCACCGAGCGTGCGATGCGCTTGGCGACCTCAGGTCTGCACGCCACGCTGAGGAGCAGCGCTCTCATGGCGGCCGGCACGGGCTCCTGTCTCCGTCCTCTTCCGTACTGCGCAGCGCCTGCACACGTTCTGCGGTTACGTCTCAACCTACGAGCCCTGTCTTGCCGCTGCCTGCCAGGCTGGGACAGGCCACGCTCTGCAGGTCTGTGCAGCGCATGGCAGGCCGTCCCAGGCGACTAGGGCGCGGCAGGTCGTGCTGTCTAAGGGGAGCACTGGACTCCACGCAGCTGGCTCGTGGGCAGTGTCACATGATGCTTGTCGCCGTCAGCAGGGGGCATAGGACTGCACACAGAGACCCTTGGGGACGCGCCACAACGCTCTTAGGCTTAGAATCAAATTCCATAAAGTTGCAGAACCCAAAATCAGAACCCAAAAATCAATATGGTTTCTATAGCCGAACAGTGAACTCCCTAAGAAAGCTCTTTTATAAAAAGAGCTACATTTAAAGCAAATTATTTCATTTCATTTTATTTTTGGTGGTACCCGCGATCAGGACCTTGTGCTTGCTAGGCAAGTACTTATTCCACTAGGCTATCTCTCCTGCCCCTAAAGCAATTTTTTTTTTTAAGTCTAGGAATAAATTATGCTGAAAACTACAAAAGACTGATGAAAGATACTCTAAAAAAATAAATGCCAAGAAATTGTATGCTTAAGGGTCAGAAGGATTTCTATTATTAAACTATCCATATTATTGGTCCAGTGCAATCCCTATCAATATACCTTTCATGTTATTCACAGAAATGGAAAAATCAATCCTAAAATTTATATGAACTTCTGCCACAATTCTTTTCTGGTAGCAAAGAAGAAAAAAATCCAAATAACCAGAGCAAAGCTCTGGAGCAAAGGAGCACAGCTACAGGCATCAGACTCCTCGCCTTGAAATGTACTACAAAACTTAAGAAAAAGAAGAAAAAAATAACAGTATGATACATAAGCCTCAAATTAAACATACAGAATGAGAGCTGGCCAGATAGCTGGATTAAAGCACCTTCAAGCAGGCTCAGGGCTGGGGGTGCTAATCCCAGGCCTGCCATGCTGGCCCCATCCCCAGGGTATGCTCAAACAGCAATTGAGACTAGGCGTGGTGGCGCACACCTGTAATCCCAGCTTTTGGGAGGCTGTAAACAGGTGGATCACTATGAGTCTAATCTAGTAGTGAGACCCTAAACACCCTAGACCCTTCACTAAAAATTAAAAACAAAAATACAGAATGATGGAAAGGAACTATGAACACAGGAACACAAACCCACAGACTTACTGCCAACTGACTTTTTTATTTAAATAAAAGGCTAAGAATGCATAATGCCCTGCTACCATGTGCTACGCTGGTCCCACCCCTGGGCACACTGAGCCAGCCACTGAGATCCAATGTGGTGGTGCACACCTATAATTCCAGGGCTGGGGAGGCTGAAAATAGGAGGATCAGTGTGAGTTCAAACTATGTAGTGAGACTCTGAACCAAATAGATTTAAAAAAAAAAAAAAAAAAAAAGAATGCACAATACCACAAGGACAGTCTCTTCAACAAATGGTGCTTGGAAAACTGGGTACATATATGCAGACAAGAGACGCAAATCCTCTCTCCATCATCTATAGAAGTTCCACGAAAACAGATTAAAATGTTAAATGTAAGGGGCCGAGGAGATAGCTCAGGGGCACAAGTACCTGCCTGGCAAGCGTAAGGTCCTGAGTTTGATCCCTGGAATGTTCTACAACATCTTGGGTCAAGGAGCAAACACAGAGCCATGGGACTACATTAAACTCGAAGGTTTCTGCGAAGTACAGCGCACCCCCCAGCAAAGTGAGGAGCCAGCCTTCAGACAGGGAGAAGGCATTCCCAGACTATGCATCTGACAGAAGTTAATAATATTCAGGCTACATAAAATCTCGTAAGCAAATTAAACATAACGAACAGCAAAAACACACAGTACTTGTTATGGCTTGTGTCTGGATGTGCCCCCGAGCACCATGTGGCCATGGTGGGCAGGTTTTTCAGAAGCAGCTGAATCTAGAGTCTGTGGCTGATGTATTTTCCAAAGCTGGCACTGGCGGTGAGTGCTAAACCTGCCCTAGGGTGCATACAACACAAGGGTCCTAGGGTGTTGTCCTTTTCTGCTTGTTGATTTTTCTGTCTTCTGCCACCATGAACTGTTGTCCTTCTGTCATATGCCACCCTGCCACGAAGTCAACTGATTATGAACTAAAACATCTACAATCCGTGAGGTAAATAAACTTTCCTTTCCTTAACCTTGAGTATTGGATATTTTGTCCTAGCAACAACAGAAAAGTAGCCATGACAAGAATCCAACCTAAAAGAAGCATAGTTAAAATAGTTTATTAGTCACTGACTTCGTTGCCACTGGGACCAAGTGTCTGAGTACACACAATGGAAAGGATCGGAGGCTCCCTCAGGTTCAGGGCGTCAGGGGCTCAGCCGAGGGCTGGCTGATGCCAACGCTGAAACAGCGCTGTGGGGCGCAGAAGCAGGGAACTGCCCGATGCATGGCAGGAAGCAGAGAGGAAGCCAGAGCAGAAGGCAAAGCCCTGAGCGCAGCTTGTCCGGTCACCCCGCCTCTGGGGACCTCTGCCTTCCACCAGGCCCTGCCTTCCACAGCAGCTTCAGCTAAGAACTCAGGAAAGGATTAACCCAGAGACAGAGCACAGCACCTCCCTGGTGCAGTCCCCTTCCCAAAGTCCCATCTCGGGAGACGGGAAGGAGAGCTAGAGACAGAGGGAGACAGAGGGCGGAGAAGGCAGGGGAGAGCAAGAAGGATCGGGATCTGACAGGACCTGACAGGAAGATGAGAGAGTCCCCAAGGTGAACATGATCATCATGTATTGCGGATATATACAAATAAAAATTAAAATTAAAAAACAACCATATGGCTATATTTATACACGTACATGGAAGGATGAAAGATATGGCATAAAACAATCCAGGAACTACCACGGTGAGCTCTAAGCAAGCATTATTTTAGGCATGTTTCTGTGGCCTGCCTCATTGCTGCTAGAAAGGCAGATGGAAAAGCAGAATAGCTGCAGAAAAATCCGACAATGATAGTTTTAAATCTCTGGCTTTCTGGTTTTGTGTTTTTGGTACCGGGGATCACACTCAGGACCTTGCACTTGCCAGGCAGGTGCTTATGCTGCTGAGCCATATCTCTAGCCCAACACTCTGACTTTTTTAGACATATGCATAGAAAAAACTAAAAAGTCCCATCTGTGAACACATCAGATTCGGGGCTGGGAGCATTTTATGTCTAAAGCATAACAAATTCCTTTCTCAATAACAGTGAATTAGGAGACCTGATATCCAAAATCCAGATTACTCCAAATTCAACATTCGGCTGCTTTCATCGGATTATCTAAGTTAGAACACCATTTACTCCAGCGTTAAAACATAAAGACAGGTTGCCTTGAAACTCTAGAGGACCTGAATTAACCCAACATGGAAGGTATTTTGCAAAGAATCGAATTCAAATTAAATTTAGAAGAGTAGCTAGGATTATAGGGTGTGCTTACCATGTGCCAAGGGCTTCACAGGCATAACTCATTTTGACCTCATTGCAACCCTCAGAAGGAGACCTTTATTATTTCTATTTGATAACTGAAGAAACAAGAGAGCATAACTTAATAAACGTTACTTACCCAGCGTGAGCTAGAGGTAACGCGCATGCACCGCAGTGAGTGGGGAGCTCATGGTGAACTGCCACTGTGAGTGACTGAGTGAGCGAGGATCACCCAGGAGCCAGGGCGCGGACTTGGGGGGCACAAGGCTGAGAACCTGCACGCAAACCACCCACCCTGTGCAGGCTCCGTCGGATAAGGGACTTGGGCCTCCTTGACTGACTCATGTGGTAAGAGAAAGAAGGACAAAACTGCTAGCGTTCTATGCACAAAAAATGACGTGTTTGTAAACCTTCAGCCCAGCATTGGCCTGCGACATCCCTAGAGCCTGCCTGGGCCAATACCCTTCACCTCTGCCTGCCTTATCGAGCCCAGAGTTCAGCAGGATGACCCTGCACGCTACTGAAAACCTGCCAGGTAAAATAGAGTGGTGCATTTTAGGGTTAGAGGTTGCACACTATATTTTTCTCATGACTTTCTCATAGTCTGAACTCATTCATCTGAGTTCTTGTCTGCCCATGCCTGTTGTTACTATGTGTTGATCATATATGCTTAACATTACTCTACCTTTTATATTAATCATGCCCGGTAACTCAGCTTTAAGCCAGAATGGGACAGGTAGAGAATGAGATGGCACACAGTAGCATTTGTAAAGCCACAGCGAACCTGCACAGCTTGAACCTCAGGCCCACAGGAGCAGGGCAGCATCTCGTCTGCCCCAACGCTGTGCCAACCTTTTGGCACAGGTGCACGTGCTGGTCCATGCGCCCTCCTCTGCACTGCTCATCTGTCTAACTCTGTCATGTTTTCTAGTACCTTCCCTTAAGCTTACTGAGCACTGGTGTTTCTTCCAGCTCATTCGAGGATCAGACTTGAACTACGGTCACTTGTCTGCGCTTTCACATGTCCCCAGATGGTAGGCACGTGAGGCACGAGTCAGCTCCCTATACACACATAGCTGTGCTGGACACCACATTCTAGTTAAAAAGGGTCACCCCACTTCAACAGGAAAGCTGGGGAATGGGAGACGGTGTCAAATAACAGGTTGGGGCAACAGTGGATTAACCCGATCACAGTTGCAGCCTGCTCTTGCCCTGAAACATTCTGTCCTGGAGTGAGGCTCATGGGGACCTGTGGATGGCTCTCACTGGTCCTCAGCCCTTGTGTGGTTAATGTCTTCACCTAGAATATCTAAATCCAGCAGCACTGTGCCCAGTTGCGAACAACTGGAGGAGCCGCTGCCGCGTGGACAGAACCTAGAGGGACTTCCCGGGAGACTCACTTGCACAGCAGGAGAAACGGGCAGACGTTCTGGAGAGGGGTTGTTTTTCTCCAGGGAAACTCACTTCTCGACTTTGTCTTTTAAATTCTGCATGTGTCTTACCTTTCTAAGAGCAAGAAGCATACTTGGGTGCTTTCTTCGAAGGGAAAAATGGAAATATGTTTTAATTTAAAGCTACAAGGAAATGCGCCTCTTTATGCTGAATAATCTCAATATTCAGCAATATTTATGCAAGAAAATGCCGAGGAAGCACAAGTAAATTCAATAGTTTTGATGCAACGGGATATATTTAGAATACGTCTCTGTGAAGCAAGGTCTCTCTAGGTTCAGAATCAAATCTCCACCACCTGCATTTTTTTTTCTTTTTTTTTTGCAGAACTGAGCTACAGTCATAGACTCAGATAATGAAGGCTTAATTTTGCTCACTGACTTGTACACCCCAGTATCACAAACCTGTCTCCCTGCATGTACATGAAAGCAATTGCGCAAATCACAGCAATTACACTTGGCATTAAAAAAGAGACCCACATAGAATGCAAGAGGAAATTTCCAAAGCGAAAGGTTAAGAGACCTCATATCACCCAATGAGCAGGTGTCCACACTCCAGACAACACGCTGGGGTTTAAATGCTCTCTGAGCAGACAATGAAAGGCAATGAGTCAACACCTCAGGGAGAAACCAGGTAGAAATGATTTTCAGTCAGAGGGGAATAATCTACATTCATAAGCCCACAGGTGACGGGGTGCTCTCCACCGCTGCGCCCTCACAGGCAGAGAGGCCTGCTATTTTCAGTCCCATTAATGCAGCTGTGTCAGCTTGTAGGGGAATCAGTCTTGCTTCATCAGACACATCACCAGTCAGAGCCCGTGCTGCCATTTTTCCCTCTACTTAGACAGATTTTCTTAATTGCCATCTTTAAATAGATCCTCTTCCTCCTGGCTCCTCAAACTTATCCGTTAGACTGGGTAGCAGGACCAGAAGTGACCACTGGTGCGGCTGTCTCTTGACCTTCTCCCTGGCGTGCCCAGCACTGAGACAGAGCCACTCCTTCATGGCTGTCCTCCCTGCAAGCTCTCCACACCTCACCATTAGGCTGTCAAATCTGTCTAGGCAGAGAAAGCCCTGCGCCAACCCTGTGCAGTGAAGCTCTTTGTTGTCATTTATTGAAGGAGGTTTTTTTTTCTCTCTCTCTTTCTTCTTTTTGTACTGTTCTACCAAATATGGTCACTACAGAGTGATGACTTTGTCTTGCCAGGGGCCCCTCCTGTCTACCTTCTCGGGTCCCCTTCTCCCTGCTGCCCCTCCTGGCTGCCAGCAACCTGCTGCCTTTCCTCCAAGGAGCGGCAGGAGCATCTCAAGTCCTGCTAGCAGTGCTTACTCTCCTGGGGCTTGTGCAGCACGGTCGTGCTGGCTCTAAGAGCAGCTTCGGAGCTAGGGGTCCTGCCAAGTCATGGCCTCCTGCCAAGGATCTCCAGTCAGGGTCAGGAGTCCCAACTCTACAACCATTAGCTCCCTGAGAAGCAATAAAGCATCTGCTGCATGTTTGTTGCAATCTCTTCTCTCTCCCTCCCTGCCCTCTCTCCTGCTCTCTCTCTCTCCCCCCTCCTTTCTCTTTCTGTCTTTCTCATTTTTCCCATGTGATGAGCAAGAAAGTGATCATGTTGACTTAAGCTTCCAGAATGAGGAATAATCCAAATTAAAGGAAAAGAAGATGAAATGAAAATCCCTTAGAGATGTAAGCCTAAGCTTCAAGCGGTAATTGTAAAAGACCTACCTGTGTTAAAGTTTAAAGCAGGATTGCCAGATCCCAACCAAGGGGTACCCACCCTCCAACAATTACTCAGCTCATGGGGATGACATATGGGTTCGTGAAATGATCTCTCTCCCTCTCCCTCTCTCTTCTCTTCTTTCCCTCCCTCTCCTCCCTCCTTGCCTCTCCTCTTCCTCTCTCTCTTTCCCCCTCTCCTCTTCTCTCACTTCCTCCCTCCCTTTCCTCTCTCTCCTCTCTCTCTCTCTCTCTCTCTCTCACACACACACACACACACACACACACACAGCATTGTAGCTTTAAGATAGCATTAGGCAGATCTTCAAAAGAGCTTTTTATTTTTTTTTCAAAAATACAAACACAAATAAAAGACTGAAGATGAGTGATTCATGCTTATTTCTGTCCTGCGCAGCTTTCACAATCTGCAGCAGCAGGATGTTTGAATGTCTACAGTCAACCTTGGGACCGCACTGAAGATGCAAGCTCAGTTTCAAGAGAGTGTTCCTATGAGGAGAAGAAATGAAGAACGGACCGGCAACAGGTCCACTCACTCTGCATAACAAACCCTTCAGGACAAAAAAAAAAAAAAAAGATGGTGCCTCCTGGTCTATTGATTCTTGCTTCTGGGCATTTTTCTTTTTTGGAGTAAAATTTGTGAGATTTGATGAATTGTTATTATTCATTTCTAGGTCACCAAGTCCTGGCTCACAGCTCCATTTCTGAGAATTCGTCTGTTGTTTGATTATAACCCATTTAAGAGTTACGAAGAAGCCTTCTTCATAATGGACAAAGGAAGAGGGTGTACTGTAGGTCAGGAGAGACAGAGCCAACATGCTGAAGGGTCCTCAGGATTACACTCATAGGGTTCTTTCTGAGGAGACAAGCTGGCAGCAGCCCGCAGGGCCGTCTCCCTAGGCCTGCTGGAGTACAGGGAGGGGCTCCACCCAAGAGAACGCACAGGCCCGGCTGAGTGTGGTGCTGGCGCTGCCTCCGCCTTCCTGGCCCGCCCTAGGGAACGACCCTCCCTCTACTCTTCAGCTGTGAGCAGCCCAGGTGGTCTTTGGCCTGTGTCCCCAGAACTCTGATCCTCTGGGGGTGCTTTGGTCTCCACCAGCTGTCTCCCCCCCATGTCTGTGTGGTCATACGGTATTCACACTCTTCCATGAGTCTGTGGCCATGTCTCCCTCTTCTTCTATAGAAACTGATCACATTGGAATAGGTCGTACCTTAATGATCTCACCTCAATGTCACATAAGACTATTTCCAAAAAAGGTCACGTTCCCAAGTAACAGAGGTTAGAACTTTACTTCTACATATTTTTTGAGAAAAAAAAAAAAATTCAAGGCCTAATACTTTGTTAGCAATTCTATCAGTACTGAAATGACAAAGTGGGGGTTGGGTCCATGCCGCAGTGATGCCCGCAATCAGGAGAGGTGCACTAGTTATTTCAGGCAGAGTCCCTCAGGAGGGAGCACCTTGAAAGGGGCACAGAGGAGGACGCCACTCTGCTGGACCCAGGGCCTGCGCTCTGCTGGACGCATACAATCTGTCTCATCAACTCCACAAAGGTGAGCAGGCTGAGGGGATGCATGCGTGCCCACCTCGATGATGGAAGATAGACTTATAAGGCAGCCCGGCCGTGTGCCGTGACTGCAAGGAATCTCCCCGACTTGAGAGATGAGATTCACACTCGTGGCCTTGCACTACTCCTGGGGGAAACTTACTTGGGAGAACAAACTTCAGGGCAGCAGACTGCTGGTCAAGTTTGGGATGAACGCAACAGTCAACAATGCCCTTAAAACATCTAACTGGAGTTATGAAGAATTATCATTTCCCATTTTAAAACTAAATCACTAAGGATGTGGTCGTCCTTAGCAAACCCTCAATCATGTCTGCAGACTCATTTCACGCGATCTTGCTCTAGAACTAGTGCCAGTGGCTGATGCTGTTCTGAGATTCCTTTCCCTAGAGGCCACGCATTTGTATTTGCACTTATTTGCCATGTAGGCGAGTGTTATTCTATCTGTCGTGACAGACGACAAATCCTCCCTGAACAACCCAGGTCATACTCAGTCCTCAGCACGTGGACCCTGGAGGAGCGGGTGCTGCACACAGGGCAGCTTCCACCACGTCGTATCCGGTGCCACTCACAGCTCACACACTGAGAGGTGACAGTTTCTGGCTGAGGAGCCACGACCCCTGTGACACCACTTCCTTCTCTTTGCCTGACACCTTTCATGAGAACCCCTGAAACCTGAAGCTCCTGGTCTTTAGAAAAGCCAGCACATGATCTCTTTTCTTCTTCAAAATCAGGTAGGCCCGTACCACGCTGTCCCGGTGGACGTGTGCATCTTCTGCACAAGTGCTTTATCCCCCTGGGTCTGGAAGTAAAGTTGGAAGGAACACATTGCTGAATACTGCGTCCACAGCATCCACGAGCGTGCCTGCGCACTGCCCTGTGGGCCACGGCGTGGGGCAGGAGGTGCATTTCAAAAGGCAAAGATGAAGCAACAGAACACGAGCTGCCTGCATGCTTTGACAGGGAACTTAAGCAGATGTATCTAAAGAGCTTAAAACCTGTATCCATGGTGTCTAATCCACAGATAAACATTATGTTGGCCTTTTCCAAATAGTGAAAAATACACAAAGGCAAACACTCTATAGAATCTCATCAGTGTTGGAAGAACTAATACCCGGCCTTCTCAGGATTACCTATTAGGTTAGACTGAGTGTTCTGCTGAGAATTACTTGTACAGCGAGAGCCGGCTCCAGCAGCATCCAGTAACTTTGGTCCCCTTAGGATTCTCTGAGAAATAACACGTCTATTTCAAGACTCTGAGTTGAAGTTATATGTGATGCGTGCATATGAGATTTTAATGGTAGTAATTAAAATATTATAACTTTGAGGGGGACTGCGGGTGTTATTTCATCTGTTTGAGGATACATTTAGCCTTATTGGATTTTGACAACTCAAATCAAGAGTTTTATGAGTATTACACTAGCACGAGACTTCGTTTCATCTTTGGGCCACCGCTACATGATCTGCTAATATTTGTTCTATACTAATACAGACATCAAAGGACAGATAAATTCAACTACTGAGAGCTGGAAGCAGCAATGAGTAAAGCATGACTGAGTAAGGCTTGGAATTTATTTAAGCTCTAGCAGGAAAATCAATGGGTAAGGACAATCTTGACCTCTGTAAAGAACAAGGGGGTGGCACTGTGTGTGTGCATGGGAAGACCAGGAGGCCTAGGGCAGAAGGAAACAGGGGTGGACTCGGAGCAACCTTAAAATCCTGTGGATGATGACGACTTTGAGTCAGCAAGCTCACATGGAAAGAAAAAGAAGCCAGGAGAAAGTGCAGTCCGTAGCCAAGGGAGGAAGTCCGGGAGACACAGAAACTGAAGGTGGCTATCAGACCTTCGAGAAAAGGAGGCCCCCAGCTGCTGTAGCAGCATCCAGCGGTGCCTCCCCCGGGGCTTACTCTGCTGCCGTATGTTTCTTATTAATTTCTCATTTATTCATTGACAGATCTTGTACTGTCCCCCTGTCTTAGCCACTTCTGTATTCACTGAGAGAAAGAGTATTTTCTGTCCTGCTCAGCCCTGCATTGCTATGCCTAGCATATTCTGGGTGAGCGGGAGGCAGCTAGCCACCTCTTGTCAAATGATGAAGCCTGTAGTTATGAGTAGCCATTCTGAGCCAGAAGGTCTGAGCTATGGGAATGAAGTCCTCAAGATTTTAACACTTAAGAGAAATAGGAAGTTAAAAACATATACAATTTAATAACAATAAATTTTATGAACAATGTCAATAAAACAAATGAGAGAGAGTAGGAGGGACAAAAACTGGTAGAAACTATTAGCTGACACAGAGATGTTCATAAACAGAGCTCCAAGATCATGCTGAGATTTGACTCAGATGAGTGGCACAGCTTCTGCTTTTGTACAATATATAATATTACAGAAGAACCACCTTTGGAATGCGCTGTCTGAGGCACAAGCAACAGTTTTGATAATGAACTAATAACTTCATTATATAAGACCCTAGAAAGCATTGGTTGCAATAAATTTATTGCTGATAGGCATAATATAATCACAATAAGCTATACTGAATTTATTTTCAGGACGTAGACTTTTGAAATTTATTTTGAATTATATGAATATTACATTAAAGCACCCCCATTGCAAAGGAGCCAAGCCAATAGAGAAAATAAGAGAACAGGGATTTCGGCCTGAGGATAAAGGGCCTCTCTCTGGGTATAGCTTTGAGACAGCATTTACCTGGGTCCTGAGTTCCAACCCCAGAGCCACAAACACAAAAACAAAACAATCACTGTGTGGCCCTGAGAGGAAGCCGCTGATGCTCCAGGAGAACTGAAGGGGCCACGTCAGCCAAGGCCCTGACCCTCCCCTAGGAAGACCTGAGTAGAGCTGACCGCTGGACTGGTCATTTGTGGCAGCAAGGGGATCCTTCAGAATTGACTCAGCAGCATTACCAACCATAGAGCCACAGGACAAACTATTGCTCAACCATTTTTTTTTTTCCAGTGCACTTTCCCATGAACAGGAGAACAGGTCTCTAGAGGAAACAGGGGCCAGGAGCCACTTAGCCCACCAAACACACCTTCCCCAAGAGAAATCCCGCAGAGCCATTCACTTGGGTGTTCCCATGGGAAAAGCATTTTCATCAACTTCACAGCCTTAGGAAACCCTTCCCGTCCTGTCAGAGATGGACAGACAGACAGACAGACAGACAGACACAGAGAAAGAGACAAACAGACACAGAGACAGAGACAGACAGACGCAGAGACAAAGACAGACAGAGACAGAGGCAGAGACAGAGACAGACAGAGACAGAGACAGAGACAGAGACAGAGACAGACAGACAGACAGACAGACAGACAGACAGACAGACAGACAGACATCTTGCAAAGCTGTGACCAGAACCTTGCAGTGGTGCTGGGAGCTCTTCATTGTCAGGGTGGAGACTCTAGGATGGTCTGAGGTAGCCCTGCCCTGGCTTCCCACAGAATCAGGATGCAATGGCTGAGTCCACGTGCACTTGGCCTGGGTGACACACCCAGAGGACCAGAGGACGGGGTCACAGAACAGCCCTGCAGGGGAGGACCAGGGTTCTCCTCCAGGTGGGAGCCACTGCTTGAGCTGAGCTGCGGCCCGCTCTCCCCAGAGCCCTGGCCGGCACTCCCCGGCTCTCTCAGGTGCCCAGCACTTGGCTTCCACAGCTGCTCTCTGCTTCGCCTAACTTTCCAACACTCCTGAATGAGGGTGGGTGGAGCTTTGTACTAAGTTTGCGCAGGCTGCTAATTAAAAGCTTCGCGGCAGCCACTGCACCCTGGCTCCACGGGACCTCAGGGCAAGGCTGCCAGAGACCGCCCTGGAGTCTCCGCTGCGACCCGCAGTGCCTGCGCTGACAGTGAGGACCACCCCTGAAATCTTCCTCCCACCCAGATTCCTCTGCCCCCACCCACTGAATAAAATATGGATCAGATGCTGCACAATTGCTATTCTTAGGTGCAACAGATGCAAATAAGGTTGCTTTCTCAGTTATTTGGCAGCTGATCCAACGGTTCCAAGACAGAAGCTAATTAAAATCTAATTGAAATAAAATCATTTCCAATTCTGTTTCCCTACATGGACTGCCTGTGTGGAGGGTCCCTCGCTCTGCGGACGGCCGCCTCCTCCCGTCCGCTGCTTCCTTCAGCTTTGGAAATAGCCGTCCATGATTAGAACACAGTACTCAGGGCTTCGGGTCAAGGCCCACCCAGGAGAAGGAAGCCCCGGGGAGCTCCAAGAGAGACGTTCTCAGTAAAAATGGGGTAGAGAATGGGGCCAAGAGCTCATCAGGCAGCTAAGACGAGAAGGGCAAGGAGTGGGGCAGCCACTGCGTCCTCGCAGCCCACTGCCTGGAGAGAAAGCCTGCCGCTGGCCCAGGTGCTGGGCTCCCTGGGGCACTTCTCCAGTATATCAAGTAGTGGATGACATTTAAAGACCAGGACATCTGATTTAAATATGCAGATTTCTGGCTTCCTTTGAAATATTGAAAAAATCAGCATCTGCGCAGAAAAGCGAACCGGAGGTCTTGTTTGCTGGTGGAAAACCCCGCAGCGTCCAATCGGGCAGCTCAAGCCCGGCCTCCGCTCCCAGGGCGGGTCTGCGGCCAGCGTTGGAAGCGGCCCCGTCTTATTTTCCTAAAGTGTAACCAAGGGTGGGACGCAATTATAGTAGGTTACTCGGAGGGACAGTAGCGGCCTGCGCCGAAGCTCCCGGTGAGTTGTATGACGTGAGTCGCGGGTGGCGGTCTTATCCTCTCCTGCCTGCTTGCGAATCCTTTTTAGGAGGGCAGGGGGGAAACACTCAGAGAAAAGCCAGAGGCTTGGCGCGCAGGTGCACAGGACGCAGGCGCGGCCGGGCTCGCAGGGAGGCGCGGGTCGTGCTGCTGGGGCCGCCCGCGTGGCCACCAGGCCTCGGGGCCGCCCAAGCGGGTCTCCAGCTCTCTAAGAGTCTTTACTGCTGAAGAGGAGAAAACAATTCCTGGTCCATAAGGCTACCAGAAATGGCCGGGGAAAGCGCCTAGGAAGCGCTTGGCTCACATAGGGCTCCGTAAGCTGTAGCCACTGCATCAGCCATCAACAAACGCCGCCACACACAACTACCAAGACTTCACGCTGCTGCGTTAGGGAGCCTCTCTCTCTCTCTCTCTCTCTCTCTCTCTCTCTCTCTCTCTCTCTCTCTCTCTCTCCCTCCCTCCCTCCCTCCCTCCCTCCCTCTTGCCCTCTGTTGCAAACTAAAGCATCTACTTTTCGCCTTCTAAATCCAATGCACCCATTTAGGATCTCTTGAACTTACTGTACCATGGCCTCCCTCCAAAGCAGCATCCATCTCTCCTTTCTGCAAAAGACAGAACAGAAAGGGAAAGGACCCCAGAGCAATCCCTGCAAATCTGACAGATCTGGGGACAACGGTGCCCTGCCGACTGGGGTTGGGCTGCCTGACCCAGAGGGGTTTCAGATGTGGCTGTCCTGTGAGCACACTGAAATAACAGAGCCTTAGACTGTGACAGGCCAATTACATGATAGGACGATTATATTTCAGCAAAGCCATCTCTTTAAAAATTAAAATAATTTTAAAATTAAAAATTTCTTCGCAACTCTGGATTGCAAAGATTTCCCCAGGCTAATCGACACAAGTTGATTACATTAAGAAAAGAATATTCCTCAAAAACACAATAGATGTTGAAATGAAGAGACGATATCTATAACAACGCTTTATATTAGCCATTTCCCATTTAAGAGCTCTAAAAAACACCAGATATCTCTTAGATTCAGGTCAACTTATTTGAAGTTTATTGAGAGAGGATTTTAAATTTTATTCAGAAAGATGTTTAAGAAGACAACTTCCAAGAGCTGTGGAAATGGGGTAGAAATTACTGAAATTAAAGCAGGCAGCAACTAAAAGCTACCTCTTTACATTCATGAATTCAACTTACCCTTCCTTCCTCCTTCCTTCTCTCTCTCTCTCTCTCTCTCTCTCTCTCTCTCTCTCTCTCTCTTTCTCAGATTTCACTAATTTGTTGCATTTCTCCATCTGGCCTAGAACTTGCCATCTTCCTGCTTCAGCCTCCCAGAAGTCAACTCTTTTCTCTCAGCTGGGGCCCCTGCATGCTCTGGCTGAGCTGGTGCCAACCTCTCCATTGTCCCCTCTGCTCTGTTCAGGTTGTCCCTTAGCATCTGCTAGCACCCTCTAAGCAGCTCTGGTTGAGCCTCCCTGCCCTTCACCCAGCATTCCCCCCTGGGGGTTGTTAGCCCCTGCCAGAGCCTGTGGAGGATCACACAGACGAAATGATATCTGTATCACCATGGGCTCCACTCGGCAGCTCCGCCAGAGCCTTCCTTCTACCCAGCGATCTTTTCAGTAGCTTCAGGGCTAAACAAACCTGGTTAGAGGACCACAGAAGGAAAGCAATTTGCCTCTGCTGCTGTTATAACCACAGGGTTTAAGAAGACAGGAGCCCTCTCAGCCCTCAGGGGGAAACCCTGCTGAAGTCAGAATTTAGACCGTCTTGGAACCCAGTGTTGGACAACTCAAGGACTTAATATTTGTTTGTCAGAGTGTTTCACCCCAGGCACTGTCTTCAAGTCATGGCCACATAAGTAGAAAAGATTCTTCCCACTATATCCATTCGAACATTTGTGGGAATCCTGGACATGTGAAGGTTTGACATGAGTGCATCGCTGTCACATCCTAGGAGAATATGAACGTGCAGCCGAGCCCATGTATACATTGTCCCTAGGTAGCATAGCGGCATATCCCCAGCTCCTGCCTCACAACTCTCTCCCCAAAGCAGGGCCTAGAAAGTAGAATTCCTCTTCCCCAAGGCTCATCAGAAACTGTAATCCTCCCTTGTCTCTGTCTTGGTAGAAGACATAAAGAAATCCTCTGATGTACTCTGTCTAGTAGGAGACGGTCAGACCCCATCTGAGAAGCAATCTGACGCCTAAGAGCAGGGAACACGGAACATTCCGCGTGGACAGCCCTGCAGGCCTCCCCCCCTGCTCTGCGGCACTCAATCAGCACCTGTGTGTAGTTGTGCGTTCACACCTTTGCCCATGCTTCCATCACGTCTGTGCAGTGACATCACAATACAACTCCCCGAGGACAGAGTGTGGGGCCCTTCTGGATAGCTCAGTATACCCAGAGACTTGGAGAGAGGAGTAGATCTATGGCAGAAATAGCTAGAAAATTGTCTTGGTGGAATTGCACCCATACTTGGCTTCATATAAGACTGGCAAAAGATGCAGAGAAAAGAATCAGGCTGTAGACATGTGAATCAGGGCCTGTGACACTGCGGAGGCAGGGGGACGGGTTGTGGTCCACTCGGGAACAGTAGAGCACCAAGGGGGAGTGGGGTGGGACAGATGTGAGAGGCTGAGACCTTCTGGGCCCCAAGGAGGGTATTGGGTTCTGAGTCCACAGAGAATGGAAATAGAGTGATGGAAGCCTAGCCGAAACTTCAGGAAATCTCTAGAAAAACCTTGTAAGTCAGATGGACAAGAAGCAAAGGCAGTTGGGGCAGCTTCATAACCAACTCAGGTAGGAGATGCCAGTCTAGCCTGCATCATGTTGACAAGCATCTTTTGTAAATAGTCACAGCAAGTGTTTTCAGCTTTGAGAAGGATGTGTGCCTCCTGTTGTACATATTCAACTCTCCTAGGTGTAGAAGAAAAGTAACTATGTACAATATATTTTTATATAAATTGAGCAGCCTTGTTTCCCTATGAAATTATACCCAGAGACATCCAGCAGGCCAACTGGATGGGGGTGTGTTTTGCCAACGGGGGCTAGACCAAGGACCCTACCTCCTGGGTCATGTACCCCGTTGCTCAGAAGTGCACAGCACCGCTGATAAATTGCTGTTCACATTAAGAGTAGAGTACATGGAAGTGAAAGGAAAGGGCAACATCACGACAGCTTTGGGAAGCTCAAAGCTTCTACCTGTGCAGACACAATGTGTGTCTACTGCCCTAACTACACCTCTTCAGGCCCTCTGCTTTGGGTACAGCAGGCCGAAGGCATATGAGACCTCCTACCAAGACTGCTGCTGAGAAAACAGTGGGCAACCACTTCTTGCCTCTAATGTCGGCCCTGACACAGGGGTCCGGATGGTCCTGGCAAGCCACGTGCCTCCTTCTAATACCATTTCAAAGAGAAGGAGGGCAGGAAAACGTGGAGCACAGCGTCTTGTGTCACACTCAGACACTTGGGTGGGCCCCAGACCCTGTTCCTCTGCCCTGACTCCCACATTTCGATGCATTCACACCCAACAAATCCTTCCTAACACTTCTCATTCTGCTCTACAAAGATGCCTCTGCCTGTCATTCTGCAGGGACACTGAAAACTTCTCTCTCCCTTTTTTTCCTTCTCCTCCTCTCTTTCCCTTCCCTGCCTTACCCTTCACTCCCTCTTTCTCTCCCCTTTTCCTCTTTCCCCCTCCCTCCCTCTCTCTGATTCTTTCCTCTCATAACCAACTTTATATTTTTTTCCTACAGTGAAGAATAACTTCATGCCACGTGCCCCCCCCCCACCGTTCAGTCTTCCATAAAGTGAAACCAGATTCCAACACAACCCAGGAAGAACGGACCCAGACTCCACAGGAGCCCTTGATGTTTACCTTGTGTGTCACCTTTGAGCATGCTGAGATCAATGTTTCACAGAGATCAGAAGTTTATTAGCGCTAGTGAAATTAGAAGTTAATTAAGAACACAGACAGAGTACAAGGCTGTTACTCATCATAACACTTTGAGGGAAGCGCAGTGAGTTGCCTTCTGAGTCGTTGCTGACAAGGTTCTGCCATCCGGGATCACAATGCTCTCTTTCTGGAAAAGTCTAAGAGAAGGAGGGTCCTGGGGCCAGGGTCTGGTGTCCCCACGCACAGTCTGTGGCCACACAAAGCTGAACCTTCACAGCCTTCCCGCTGCAGGCTGAAGACACCAGGCCAGGGTGGCTGTCCAAACCTATCAGGAAGCTCATCCCAGAGTGGGGAAAGAAAGCGAAAAGCAGGCAGAGACGCTGCGCTCCACGTCCAACCTCGGACGTGATTGATCTAAACCAAATAGAATGCAAGAGCCCCGTTTCCTTTAAACTATAATGCTAATCAGTGGTAGTGATTTCCAGTACTTAAAGCTTCTTCTTCATGCATCCGTTGCTCTGGGTACGACCTTCTCCTGGCTCCTTAAGGGAGAAGAGGGGGCAGGGCGGCAGGTGGCCTTGGGTCCTTGCGCTGGGTTTTCCACTATTGTTCACGCGCACTGAATGGCGCCAAAAAGGCTCCTTTGCTCAGGTATTTGAGCCTGAAATTAAAATTGTGCAGCACAGCTTTTTGGAGGATTCTTGGTTTCTTTTTCTGTCTCTCCTTCTTCGTCTTCCCCTCGCGGTATTGATTTTGCTCCCTTCACTGGCTGCTGCTGCGCTCTTCTTGTTGCTGGGGATTTCGCAGAGCTGCATCTGTCCGTGCTTTCTTATTTATGTTTGTTTTGTACACCAGCACCAGATGCTTCAACTTCCAGCACCCAATCAATCAAGAGAGAGCTGCGCAGTAGGCAGCGCTATGGCCAGGCGGAATGAGGAATCCACTGGGTCCTGGGGCCCGTTCATCAGAGAAGCAGGCCAGGCTGCCACTCAAGGACAGCAGTGTGGCTGGTCTCACCCCTAGCTTACTGAGAAGTGAGACAATGAAGCATGCAGGGCTTAGTGCCAGAATCTGTAGGAATCAGAGCACTAACTCAATTTTGTACGTAGAAAACTGAAAGTAATTTGTAAATACGCCTATTTGAGATCATATTTTTCAAGAGAAAGTATTGGCTCCAAGAGTCTCACGAGAGCTTGCATTCATTTCCGTAACAGGTTGTGCTGCTGGTTTACAGGTAAGACGTCTCCTTGAAAGAATACTCGCCCTGTGGCAGAGGCTGCTGGCACAGCTCTGGAGGGTGATGGATGGTAGCCGCTCCAGCAGCGCACTCTGCATTCACACGACGTGCTTCCCCTCACCTTGGGAAGTGACAAAGTCACCCCCAGGACGTCCAGCAAGCTCACAGGCTGAGGCGCTCTCTGCTCGGGGTGTGTGTGTGTGTGCAAAACTTGGCTTTTCCAAGGCTGTGTATGTGTGTGCATGTGAGTGTGTGCATGCATGTGTGCGTGTGCCTGTATGTGGAAAGCTTGGCTTTTCCAAGACAATATGTGTGTGTGTGTGTGTGTGTGTGTGTGCGCGTGTGTGCACGCGCTTGGCTCCTAGCACAACCTCTCCAAGGAG
The DNA here is from genome assembly GCA_004027915.1 of Capromys pilorides. Classification (NCBI taxonomy): domain Eukaryota; kingdom Metazoa; phylum Chordata; class Mammalia; order Rodentia; family Capromyidae; genus Capromys; species Capromys pilorides. The sequence goes on along the minus strand of PVKN010000774.1, from coordinate 43,311 downwards.
ATAGTGGAGAAAGGGAGGCCTGCCCCCACCTACCTGCAATGGCTGTGCAGATCAGAGTAGCGCATCATAATGGTAGCAGACTCTGGGGAGCCTGGAAGTTTGTGGGTGTGAGGTGCCCAGTCTGCAGCAGGACCTTACCTGACTCGTGCTAGTAACTCGCTCATGAAGTACCCAATAGACACAGACCACGTTCTCACCCCAAATCCGCCTGCCCCACCCCTTACTTGGGCAAACCCCTTCTCTGCCTTCTGTGTCCTACACAATGTGACAGCCATGCTTCATTTTTAATGTATGGAAAACCAAATTAGATCATAACAACATAGACAATCTTTTCAAGTCTGTGAGCAGAAGGCGGAAGTGCTGCCCGGCAGAGAGGCGCAGCCAGTCCTATCTCTGTGTGTCCTTCTACGCTCCTGCCTTGACCCATAATCATGGCTCTGTATGGTGGGTGCTGCCGGGTGTGGTCACAATGGGACAACAAAAGCCAGCAGGGCTAGGACTCCTCAGACTGGAGTTTTTCTTCAAGAAAGGCTTGCATGGTGTTGGTTAGCATGCGGTTTTTACAGACATAGTTTCGTCTGCTCCAACTGAAAGCATCCACTATAATTTCTCCTGCTCGTGGACCAGAAAACTGAGGCTGAGAGGTGGGGTGGGTTGCTCAATGGCAGCACCCATCAAGGGAAGATTCCAGAAGCCCAAGTGCATGACCTCACCTACTCTAGCACCATCACGTGAATGTAATGCCATGAAACACATGGTGCTGAGTACCCATTGTCACCAAAGCATTCCTGCGGGCACCCGGGAGATTCCAGTGAGTACAACAGGCGAGCTTTTGTGGCTGGGAAATGAATTTTCTAAAGGAATGTGACTGATCATAATAAAATGCACTTAATAAAATAATTGCACAGAAGGGTGCGATACACCGCACACCGGCGACTGGTAAGAGAACCAGTCGGGTGGGGTGCGCAGAGCCGCAGGAAGGGCCACAGGTGCTGCCTTTCACGTGTGGAGCTGCCTGTGTGAGGAGCCCAGGTGGGTGTGGAAGCCAGAAGGAAGCTGGAGAATCCAGCAGGTGTCCTGAGCGTGGAGTCTCAGCAGAGACCAGCAGGCAGCCAGGCACCAGGGTGCTGTGTGGGCCAGGGCCAGGGCCAGCAAGAGAGCAGAGGGGCCCCGCAGGCCAGCTGACTGCACAGCGCGAGCCCAGGTGAAGGAGGTGCGAGAGGGAGCCAGGAGAAGAGCTGTGTGGGTTCTGCTGCAACGACATGGGCAGATTTTCTTTTCAGTCAAAGCAAAACTCATAGATCTCGAGAGTTCTTTGCTGTTTTCGGTTAAGCAGAGGAAGCATCGCATCTCTTCCATCCTAACAATTTGAATCTGTGATCATTAGAAAATTTTCCTAAATATTTTCACCTTTAGCCTGAAAGTGAGAATGAAAAGAGAAACTTTTCTATCGCAATTGGAAGCTTTATCTAGAACATGCAGATTTAATCTGACATTTTGTATTTAACTGTCCTTCTAAGTAAAATCATCCTCCAAAGAGGTAATAATCTTCATTACTATCAAGGTCCCCATAGGAAACCACACCTCCTTGTCAGAATCTGCCTCTCATCCAGGAGAGATAAGCCCCTTAGCCCCTTGCAGTTATGGATGGCTGGTCCCCCCTCATCCCAATACACCAATCAGGTGCCGCTTAGCACACTCCCCAGCCATCATGAGAAATTAGATCAATCCCCCCTTGCCCATTAAAAGGCCCATAAACAGTTGCAACATCGAATTAGTGCTGCTAGATTTCTCCAGCTTGAAACATGTTAAAATGCACAGTTGGGTAAGAAGAATCAATTAGGACCAGACAGGGTGTTGGAAGTGAAACCATTTGTGTATCTTATGATTCTGCGCTGTGCAAAGTGTGTGTGTGTGTGTGTGTGTGTGTGTGTTTATGCTGCAGCTCAAATTTAAAGTCAGTCATGTGTACAGTTTGCAGAGTTCAATCTATGATTGCAGCGGAAACTACCCGCAGAGTAAGAGGTTATTGTTTGAAGAGTCAGAAAGGCTTGGATTTGTAACTTTATAATCTGTAATTAAGTTTATTGTAGCTTTCCCACCTCCTCTATCTCTGTCAACTGTGTTTAAAGTTAGATGAGGAGCTAGAAATTACTGAGCAAATAGACTATGCATCCAATAATCATAGCCCAGATTAAAGGGGCCAGTTGTCCCTCTTCTCAAATTCATCAGACAATCAGCAAGCACCCAACATCTATTTTTTACCTTTAACATCTCTTCTAACTGCACGCCCCTCAGATGATAAAGGAGATAATGCAAAGACAGAATCCTTAGCCCGGGATCCACATCCCCTCCCCCTGCCATCCAGTTCTGTGACTGCAGTCCTGGGAGGACCGTCCACTCCCACGGGGAGGAAAATCACATCTCTAGATTCACAGACCTCTAATTGAAATGTAGCACAGGCCTTATTTATGACCACTTTAAGCAAATCACGGTGCTGGGGGAGCCTGCGACGCCACCGCCCCGAGAGATCAAGCCATTCTCCTGCGATGCTGGCTGCCGATACGCTGGACTCTGATTTTCCTTCAGCACTTTCTCCAATCTGTGCTCCTCAGGAGACTTGCTGCTGGCTGTAACTCGGCGCATTCATCACAGAGCATATCACATTTTTTAAGAAATTATTTTGATCAGTGCCTTTTAATATAATTCATTTCCTCTGTAAACCTAGGCACATATCAAAAGCACCCGATGCTCAGAAGAGAAGCCCTGCCAGTTCTTTCCTTGCTCTTCTGTCCCTGTCCCCTCCTGCCTGCAGCCTGGTCCCGTTCCCCTCTCTCCCTGCTTCCTAGCGCCTAGCTTTTATTTTGTTTCCCAGTTTTACTCTGGGCTCTCATCCAACAGAACCCAGGCGATGCTTCAGCTCCTGTCTCTGATGGACACCACTCAGCATTACGGTCTCATAAGCATCCACCCTAAGTGACTCAGGGATCCCTTCTGTGTAGGATTCCACACCAGAAGGATAAATGATTTGGACCCAGGCGCGGACCCCAAAGAGGAAGGAAGAGGATGCAAGGGGAATCGAGACGTGCTATGCACAAGTGCCAGCTCCCCAAGGAAGTGGGAACAGAGCATACTGCAAAAAGCAGTAACAGAAAGCACCAGTCTAATAAACGAACTCCTTGGATAACGGGGCGCTCAGCTCTTGGAGGACCCAGAGCTGGAATTCTAAGAACCAAATCCGTGCTCTGAGTTTCAGTGGAGCTTCCTGTTGGCTGCTACCGAGACATTCTTCTGCCTGACGTCTCAAACTTCCACACAGCCCACCAGGCACGAGTCCATTCTGAGGATGACATCTCTTTCCTTCTGTGCCCATACTTAACAGCACACATGAAATTAATTCATAGTATAAAAGGGAAAGAAGAACACAACTGGGAACACAGTGGCTGTAATTCTGAGTGCTCTGCCGACCTCATTTAATCTTCAATTCCTATGGGTGAGTTCTGTGATTTCCTCAGTTTATGTGAGGCCACTGAGATTAACAGATTACAGCCCAGCATATCCAGCTGGGTCTCTCTAAAATAAAGGCAAACTGCATGCTGGCAATAATACTCCTTCCCCTGGAGCCAGATGTGAAGGAAGGAAAGTGTTACAGTTTGCGTCTAGTTGTCCTTTCTTTGATGAAGGATCCCATGTATACATAGAAATTAACTAAAATGTGTGTACGCTTTTCACTTGTTTTCCTATGTATCAGTACCAGGTGGAAGATTCAAGAGGATAAAGCAAAAGTTGTACCTCATCTATACCTGCATCTTTTAAAGTGTACTCTGAAGATTTCTGGGGGGCCCTGAGAATTTTTTAGAGGGTTTGTGAGCCAAGACCTGTAGGTAGAGTAATCCGAGGCATTACTTCCTGTCTCATTGTGTGAACACTTGCATCAAAAGTGCCCCAGGAACAGGGCCGGAGCTCCTGGTCCTGCCCTGCGGAGGGCATTATTGCCCCTCCCTCCCTGGTACTCAGCCCCACCCAGGCATGCAGAGCAATGCAGGAAAGAGAAAACAGGCAAGGAAGAAGGACAAGAGGCCTGGGTCCCCCAGGAAGGTCCTGATGGGACGGAGCGCGTCAGCAACTGGAGTCGAGACCTTGATTCTTGACTACATATTTTAAATATTCCGTGTCGCAAAACAAAGAATGCACACACAGGGTGCTTGTATCACAGAAGGTGACAGAAGCACAGAAGCCAGGATTGGACTGTCAGGTGACACTCTGGGGCCACCCATAGCATGCCACATGCTTTTGTGTGGCCCTTGAATGAAGTAGATTTTTTTTTGTTTTGTTTTGCTTTGTTCAATATTTTTAAAAGATTGTAAAAATAAAAAAGGACGTATGACAGAAATCTTAGGCAGCCCAGAAAGCCTAAAATACTCCCTGGCCTTTACTGAAATAATCTGCCAGGGAAAGAAAAACTAAGCCAACCCAACAAAGACTGATAGTATTATTACTAACGTTTATTTTCATATTGCATAATGAAATGTGTCAATATTTGGAAGACTTGCATAACCCTGTGATTCAGTATTTTGGAAATGACTACTGTATGATTTTATAAAACTTGGCCTAACAAAATATTCACTCAAAATGCAAAGAAGATTAGTGGGTGGATACTGCTTGTTGTACCCTAGAATTCAGCGTCTTTCGGACAACAACTGGATGCGTTGTAATGTACAGAGTATGTAACAAAAACCACAATCTGGTTTAGAACATTCCTACCACCCCATGAACCTACCTCCTGGCCACTGCATGTGGCTCCCCACTCCCACCCTCAGCCTGGGTGCCACGAATCTATTTTCTGCCTGTGCCTTCTTTGGAAAGCGCATGCAAACATGATTGGAAAGTGTTTGTTCTCCTGGACTGGGCCCCCTCATTTATTCTTAAAGTGCATCATATTAGTATTCCATTCCTTTTTATTGTCTGTGTGAGATGCAACACAATCCCATGAATCTATTTTTCCTACTCATGAACTCAAAGCTGTGACTGAAATGTGTAGGGTTTCGTGAAAGAAATTAAAGGACTACACAGAGGGGGGCATCCCTAAAATATTAGGTGGAGAGGAAACGAGAGACCAAATTTCAGTTATATCCACCTCAGAGAACTTTTGACCCTGGTGCAGATGTCCGTTTTTTTCACAGCATTTATTAAAATTCCACTAGGACAACAGTCACCCCATCCTGTGGCCTCTGTATGGAGAGGTATGGTTTTCATGAAGTGCAGCCTCGCGGCCAGCACTGGAGCACAGAGACATCATGGCCACTGTAGGCAGCCTCCCTGGCTCGCCTCTAACTGGTTCCCTTTCCCAGGATTTTCTTTTCTCCTCATGTTCCCCCATTCTTTTCTCCATCTGTTCCATGTCTATTCTTTAAGCTGCCCAATCCCTTCTTACCAGATCGCTTGCTACCCCTACCCTCCCTGCACCAGTCTTTGGCAACTAATGTAATTCCCTGCCCATTTATAGTGTGTGCTTTTAGAAGAAATCTGCAGAAGCCCACAGCACATATTCAAATCTGCACTGACCTGTAATCTCAAGCGGCAGCTCTGGTCAGCCCCCTCTGCTCCTTAATCCACGTGTGTCTCGGTTTTGCTTAAGTACTGACCATTCTGTCCTGCTTACCAAACAACTCTCCAGAGGACACCAGGGTGACCTAAAGTTATCTCACTCTTGACGTTATGTTGAAGGCGGGGTGGCTCCCACAAGGCAGGCACTCAGTCACAGGAAGCGGCCTGCACTTCAGATGCCACCCCAAGCCCTAGACTGCTTCGTCTCGACCAGCTATACATCAAGACAACCCCCACACCCACCCAGTGGTTCCCAACTGCCCAGAGTAGGTCAAAGAGCTTGAGGAAACACTTGGGTACCACTGGCTTATCTCCAGGGCTGCATACACATCTGGACAGATGCAGAGGGTGAGGTGTCAATGAATCCAGCCACAAAAGTCTCTGTGCCCAGGGAGCTGACAGCTGCCCCCCTACCCCCCAACATGAGGATGTGTCTCTGCTCACCAGGAGAGGCTCTTGAAAGCCTATCCATTTGGGGATTTTTGGAGGCATCCCAGCATGAGTGTGACTGATAACATCACAGACCCTTGAGGATGTCTCCACATGAGCCCCCGGCCACTCTCCCAGGTCATGGGGGAGGGGCAGGGGGGACCAGCGGACCTGACAGCTCTACGCCTCTGTCACATGGCTGCTTTTCCTGACAACCACCCGCTAACCTCTCCTGCAGCATGGCCAAGGACAATATAAATGACCCAGATGAGGACATCGTAAGCCTCATATTGGAACTTTGGATGCCCTTTGCACCTGAGGGGAAAAAATGTCTTGCATGGCTTTCCATGGGAAGAACGTCAGCTCTGCTGTCAAATATCCAAATGCAAATCCCAGCCATGTCAGCATCATTAGTCTTGCTGGCCTCATTTTCTCATCCACCACATGAAAGTTATTAATTCCTACCATCTTAATTGAAGAAATACATGCCCAAATGTTTCTACATGCAAACTCCATCAGTGCAAGTTGCTGTTAATAAATCTGAAGCTGCGTTCTGGTGCCTCACTCACTGTGTCTTACGTGGGCAAACACAGCACAGGAATAGAAAAGAACCTGGGCTGCATTGCTGACACATAGAATTCCAAGTCAGAAGATGTTCTATGTCCTCTTCATTTTCTGTGCCAAGGGTAATTGACTGATTAATGGGCATATTTAATGTGTTTGTTTTTCCTTTAATCTACTGCATTTCTCCATAAATTATGAGGACTGAATTCTGTTTTAGTTACTTTTCTGTCGTTGCTGGGACAAATACCCACCACACAAGCTTAGGAGAGAAAAGGTTTATTTAGCTCACAGTTCCTGGCGGTTTCAAGATGCTGCCCCTGCTTTATAGGGGCTGGAGGAGGGGCTGGGGCGCTGCAGTGTCCAGAAACCGCCACCTGCGGGCGGTGGGGGTTGGGGAGATGGGAGGGTGGGGGGTAGGGGGCAGGGAGGTCTGACAGCGCGTGCTGTCACTTTGACGGTTCACGCCTGTCTTGGCCACACCCCTCAAGCCCCGCCCCTCAAGCCATGCACTTGACAGCCCCATGATTTACATGAGGCTTTGGGGGCATAAATAGCTACAAACCACAACAACTTGGTTCATTTTATTTTAGAATTTTCTTGAACCAAAACAAAAGCAAAGAAAAGAAAAGAAAAAAAAAAAAGAAAGAAAGAAAGAAAAGAGACAAACTACAAGGATTGTAATGAGTTTTTTAAAAACTGATCATAGCTGATGAGCAATGAAAGCTCCCATCAATTCTGGGGCGTGCAGGTGAAGAGAGAAGCCGACTTCAGCCACGACACAAGAAACCTTGCCTGCTGAGCTGACGGTTATATCCCTAGAAAAGAATTAGACCTGCAGTTTCTAAAAGTGAGGGCTCCCCAGGGGAGACATTAGGCCGCTGCGCAGGCAGCTCTACTGGAGGAAACCTTCGCTTCTTTTAGCTGCTTGGGCTGTGCAGAAGAAGAGAACCCGTTTCCAAGTCAGCGGGTCCAGGACTCAACACGCTCACGCAGATCGGATGCGATGCCCTGCAACGCACTCGTGTGCACCTCGGAAGAGGGAGAAACCCGCGCGGTCCTCGGAGGCTCCAGAGTAGTGGCTGTACTCCGCGGAGGAGACAGACCCGAGCCAGCGCGGGCCACAGTACCACCTCCACGGCAGCCACGCGCCGACGCGGAGGAGGTTCGGGGAAGCACAGGAGCTCCAGCGTCGGCGGTCAGCAGCAGGCCAGGGCTTTGTAAGAGGCGATCGTGACTGGCGGGCAAACGGGCAACGTAACACCACGTCCTTAATTACATGTTGCATTTCAGAGACAAGTTCAGCTTGAAATCTCCAGCATTGCACTCGCTTTTCTTTTCGTGAGGATTTCTTTTTCTAGCATGCCTATTCATTTGCAGCATTTTCTCAGCTATTCTGTGGGTGCAGCTCTGTACAGACAAGAGACGTCAACTTCCCGACTTTACTAATCCCTTCACTTTCTGCTCTCCATTCATTAAAAAGGGCGGTGGGAAGGACTTAGCTAAAGCACTGACATAACTACATGCACAAATACAGCGCTATAAAGACCCACGTGCAGAGAAACTCGACGGCCGGCCCACGGACCGCTCTTCCCGAGAACCCGCACAAGATTCATTAATCAACTGCAGCAGGAAAAGCCGAACGTAACATATGGGAGCAGATTACGGGAGTCAAGGAATAATGACATAGGTAAATATTTTTGAAACACCAACTGCATGAAGCCACGTGGCCTCGGTGGGACTCCCCAGCCACGGCAACCTATTTTGGGGTCTCAGGGACCTGCAGGCAGGCACAAGCCTCACCTCAGTACTGAGCCGGGTGGCTGGTAGACTCAAGTGCCAGGTTTCCTCCACACCCCGAGTTCCCCTCCGTGCCCACTGATTCACATCCCAAGTGCCTTATTCAGTAGCCGATTTCTAAACAGAACGGTATTTGCCATGGCCTTTGTTTTTGTCTTTTAAGAAGGGTGTTCTCAAGTCATTCCATAGAGGGAAACCGTGAGAGCTTAGTAAATTACCTGTCCTTGTAGCCCAGGTAACGGAATGGGCTGTCCCCTGAGGCAGGCTGGAGCCATGAGGCATGGTGAAAACCACTGCTACCTACCGTGCTGTCTTCAAGGGGAGCATGCCAAGGAGCGGGCACTGCCTTTCCATGCCCCTGAGGGACTGACAGAGTAGGGGAGACAACATTCAGGGATGCTTTTGGTGTTCCAGAGTTCACTGTGGCAAGTCACCAATGTGACTCTCAACACTCTTACTCAACAGGAGGCAGGCAGCCACTTTTGCTATTTCCTGAGGTAGTTGAAGATTGCTTTTCTCTAACAGGAAAAGAGTCTGTGGCCCAAAGGGAGCTTGAGGAAGTGCAGCTGACCTAGCGCACGAGCTCCCAGGCTGCACTCGCCGGCTGCCTGCGGGGACACACACACACACACACACACACGCACGCACACACGCATGCACACACACACACACACACACACGCATGCACACACACATACACATCCCTTCCGCAGACGCTGCCATTGACTGCGTCTGTTTAATCCTGACGATAGCTCCTTGAGGCCAGTGTTTTCATGTCCCTTTGTACAGATACAAAAATCAAAACTCAAAGTGTTGAAAAACCCATAGAATTTATTTAAGTAAAATTTAGCTATTTATAATCACCAGTTGCTCAAGATGTCTTTAATGATGTTTTAACACCTTTCCCTGAGAAAATGGGTATAACAGAAAGGTGTTTCATTTGGTTTTTGTTGTTGTTGTATTTTGGTTTTTTGGCTTTTTGAGATAGGGTCTTGCTATGTAGTTCAGCCTGGCCTTGAACTCATGATGTAGCCTAGGCAACCCTCCTGCCTCTGCCTCCCCAATGCTGGGATGACAGGCATGCACCACCGAACGATAAAGATCTTTGTGGCAGGCCTTTCCTTTCAAATCTGGGCTTCTTTATTAACCAGCTAAAAGATACTGGATGAGCTATTTCTCAACCTCAGGTTCCTTGACTGTAAAGTTGGAAAATCACCCCCGTGTGTTAAGGGTTGTACAGCATAGCTGCGTATTCATAATCATATGTAGGTGAAGAAATACAGAAATGATGGTAAAATCACACATGCATATATATGTTTACATGTGCGTGCTCTGCTGCATCAGACACATGGGCATTCCACTAATTAAATCTGTTTTATTAATTTTATTCTCTCCTGGAGGCAGCTAAATTGGCCTGGAAAATGAGTTTGCCACAGTCAGCTCCATCTTCAAGGAGGGCCTTTCGCAGTGTACCCAGTGCATGCCTGAGTCCACAAAGATACTGAGCCCTAGTTAACACGCCATGTTTTTCCCACACAACAAACCTATGACAAGGTTTGATCTGTAAGTGAGGTTCGGGAAAAGATCACCAGCAATCACTAGTGAGGAAAGAACGGTTGCAACATTACCCTGTGGTAACCATTTTGAGAACGTGGTCTCTTTGTCCTTCCCTCAAAACCTCACCGTACTCCAAGCAGCCACGTTCTTGCAGGCGCTGCACCCACGTGCTGAGGACCACGAGCACCTGGCTTCACGCTCACCACGTCCTGTGGCTGTAGCGTGCGCAGCTTCAGCACCACAGAAGGACGTGCACAGATTCAGTCAACAGCTGTGTGCACAGACATCCCTTCTAGCCACGGATCTGTGTGACCTCAGCATATGACTTCTTTGTCCCTAATGAGCATTTCCACTTTTTTGCCTGTGGGCAGCACCTTCTGAATTGCTACCACCTCAATAAACATCACTCAAGCATCGGCACCGCCACGCTGCAGTCCCTAGGTGAGCAGGACGGATACTCAGTGACTCGTGGCCATGCATCACAGCCAGCAGGGGTACATAGGACGAAGGGTGGACCCACGCCCCAAATCGGTGGGGCAGGGTGGGTGAGAGCACATGGCACTACACAAAACGAGGTGCAACTTCAAAAGAATGAGTTAACTATCTAAAAGTCTTCATTTAATATTTTCCAACTAAAACTGGATCGGGGGGAGGGAGGTTGGAGAGTGATGGGTTCCTTTTGGACGCCGGCCTTGCTTAGACTTTTACTCCTTTCAATCATGTGTTAAAGTTGAATTATCCTAACCTGGACACACCCCTGACCTGGATCAGGAACCAGTCCCAGCTTGTGTGTTTGTCAACTTTGTAGCAAAGAATCATGTGGTGCAATCCACAAAGCTGCCAGCCTGGAAGCCAGAGAAATCCAGTTTTTAAATAACCGGTGAGAGGGCACTGCAAAAGACCATGCACTTCAGAGCTCTCTTCTCCAGTATGCGAATGCTCTCGGTAGTTCGTATTTTTAAGGCACCCAGGGCTTTTGTCACTTAGTCACACAAGCTGTGTGTTTATATTTGCACCCCAGATGGGCTCCCCAGCTCGGGTGCTGGAGCTCATCCTCTGTCTCCACTGTGGCTTTGTTTGGAAATATCCCGACCCATTTTAATTCCTACTGAGGAAGCAGCACAGAAAACCTCTTCCAGATCCACACAAGGCAGAGCTGGGAGACCTTAAAGCACCTCACGCCTCACTTTATGCAGAGAGAAAGCTAGAGTGAGGGACCTGCAGCAGCTGCAGGGGGCAAACGGTAGGAGAAACTCAAGAGCGAACAAGTGCCGAGGTCAAGGTGCTTCCTCTTACTGTATGTCCAGGTGTCCTGGGAAAGGCAGGGACAGCTAAGAAGGACTGTGCTCAGGAGAATGTTCCAGATGTGGCAGTGACCGTGACTTCAAAGTGCATTAATAAAACCAGAGACCCTGTCCCCTAGCCTACGCCAGCTAGCCCTAGGAGTTACAGAAAAGTAGCTCCTGGCAGCTAAACTCTTTCCTAAAGCTTTTCTTTTAGGATTAAAATATTTGAAATCCTTACACAAATGTGTGACCTAAAGTTCGCAGGCTATTCTTTTATGAAAGAAGATTATAAATCATAAAGCTAACCCTTTATGCAAAACCTTATCTTGAAAGGCTGCACAGAGGAAAGTATTTCTTGGAGGTTAAGAAAAATATTTTCTCTATAAGATGTACTTCTTTTACTATTTTTAAGATGACTATGGGAGTACAATGTATGCCCGGCTGTTGTTAGCCTGAGGTTGGAAGCCAGGAACAATGTCTGTCCCCCAGGAGAGAGGACCTGATCCTGGGCATATGCATGGCCACACTGCATGGGGCACTATTTGTCTACGATATGCTTATAACATGGAGTCTGGACCTACTCAGCGTCCTCTAGCTCTTAGGTGACCAGAGGGATAGCTGCAGGAATTAGCATACACAGGAAGAAACAGAAGAAAGGGATGTACTCAGCTGAAAACGGGGATGAGTGGACCAAGACCAGGGCGTCCAGTACACGCACATCTTCCACAGCTCTATGGATTCGGATCAACAGTGCAGGCTCAAGGCTTAGCAATCACTTCTGAGAAAGCACGTGACACTCTGGCAGCAGCCGCGGGCTGTGGGACCAAGTGGCCAAGGACAACCGAAAGTCTCTGTCCAAGCTTTGTTCTGGCTTTGTCTCCCCACCCCAAGTAAGTGCAGACTGGCACTGGTGTTCCTGGGATCCTGGCCCAGCACAGATAGGGAATAGCTATGCTCACGGAGTCTCAGGATGACAGAGGAGCCAACGGGCAACTGGAGACTTAATGTGATGATGCAAGGACAAAGTAAAGGAGGAGCGATGTGCACCAGGGTCCCAGGGGGCTCCGAGGAACCTGGGGACAGCCTAGCATTTGCAATGGTGCTACTCAAAAGAGGCATCATCACACATAGACCCCAGGTGACCTGTGAACATGGGGACTTCATATCCCAACAGGGGGGCAGCAAATGGAACTAAGGCCAACTCTACAGAAAGCAGCAGTAAGGGAAGGCAATGTTTGTTGTTGGAGGCATGAGATACTTTCACGTTTTAAGCACCACCTTTTTTTTTTTCTATGTATTTGGCACAGGGTCTCATTACACAACTCGAACCCATAGTGATCCTCCTGTATTCAGCCTCCACAGATCTGGGATTACATGCACCTCCATGCCTGGTCTCTGTGGCCAGCTCAGGGCACCCAGGGGTGAGGCCATCGCAGCATGGGTGACAGGTATCCAACCCCGGTGCCTATGCTTGCATAAGCAGGCACTTAGTCTGCTGAGCTATCTCACCTGCCCTAGGAACCATCTTTCTTCTGATTGTAGCCTTGCTGTCAAGCAGGTGCTGCCCTAGCGATTTCATTCTGTACTTGCAGGGATGTGAACTCTGTGTTGTTCATTCCAAAGAGCTCTTCGGCCATCTCAGACGCCCCATGCTCCTGTGTCCCTTCACGCCCACCACGGCCCCTCCAAGTCCTCCTCAGGGCTCTGCTCTCCCACTGATCCGCTGCCTTCCACTGCTCCCTGGTTGCCTCCTGCACTCTTCCCCCGTTAGCTCTCCCTTCTCAGGGTCATCTAAGGCCCAAGTCTCTTGCTGTCCATGTTCCAAGCCCTGAAATTTGACAATATGTAGGTGTAAGGCTCCTGGCCACCCCAGGCCTTCCAGCATCCGATCTGCACCCACTGGTAAACAGAAGCAAGAGGCTGGTCCCCAGCACCTGTTCCATCACGCGGTCAAACTGGTTGGTGAATTGAATGCGTTACACATTTGGAGCTGGGAGACTTTGTGAGTCAGAGTAACCCGAGATATCAGACATCACAAGGCGGCAGGCTCTCGGCCAGCCAGGTCCTGGTGGGTTTATGAGTCAGAAATTCTGAAAAGCACATCAAAGTTTAGAAACTCTGCTACAGCAATTGTGTTGTCATAGCCAAAGCCGGGATCTAAAGAAAAATAATGTGTTTCAGGGTCCCTGTCACCAGCTCACTGTGTGCTGGCAGCAGAGTCCCTGAGCAGCTCTGGGCCTGTTTCCTTCTGCAAAGGCAGCAGTATCGATGCTGCCTGTCTTACTCTGTCTCACTGCTGAGAAAAAACACACGGCACCCAAAGTTACCAGAAGAAAGGTTTATTGGGCTCACAGCATATAAAGGTTTCAGCCCATAGCTGGCTCTCAGGCAGGGTGGCACAGTGCAGAGGGGTGTCATAGAGGGGAAACAGCGCATGGCAGGCAGAAGCCAGCAAACCAGGAGGTGGCAGCAGCAAGCGCTGGCAGCGGCCCCCTCGGTCCCTTCGATCTACCCAGGCTGCACGCCCTCAGCACGGGCAGCACTCACACCCCTGGTGTTCCTTCCCATTGTTCACTTCCGGCACTATGCCAAAGAAATCAGTGGACTACTTTAGTAAACACACAGCTTTGAGCTGAGCATCACTCCAGGTCCAGCCGCCTCTGGAGAGTCCCGCCTATGACCACACAGGGCTTTGGAGAGCATGGAGATGCAAGCCATACCACCCCTCCTTGTAGGACCTGAGAGGTTCTTTGGATCATGCAAAATAGTTGAACTGTAAATGTATTAAAGATTAGGCCTGAGAAACCTCTGCCTGTAGCCATCTGTAATGGTAGAGTCTGATAGAAATTGCAGTTAGGCAGTCGGGAATTTGGATGGAATTGCAAGCATGGAATAGCATAGGGAAATGTAGTTCAGACTGAAAATGTGTAAACTTGTGGGTGACCAAGGACCTCGGAATGGCGCTTTGATCACTTCCCTTTCTGCACTGCACCCCTGGAGAGCCTTTCCCAAGGTCGCTAAGCAGTGCCCCGAGCAAGGCCCGCAGAGCCAATCACGCTGGGTGCAACTGCCGCCTGCACCTGGGAGCTGGGAGCCGCCATGAATGACGAGAATCAACTTCTGGGAGCTCCAGGTGGGAGAACCCAGGACACAGATTTGTCCCCTGTCCAGGTAGACGGAAGAGGCCCACGTGGCCTCGCCAGGGCAGCCATGGGCCAGGCAACATCGCTCTTCCTGGAGGGGCACTGCGTGCTGGGGACTGGACTTGGGACCTCCTCACTGAGCTCCATCCCCTGCCTTTTTAATTTTTAGTTTGGAGCAAGATCTTCCTGAATCAACAGGAAATTTTCGTCTTTCTGCCTCAGTCTCCCAAAAGTGCTGAGGTCATAGCCACCATACAAGGGCTATCACCCCTTGGGGTACAGAACCCTGTGGCTTCTCTCCCTTTAAATCCTCTTCAAAACATGATGAGTTGCAATTCTAAAAACCAGAGGTTTTTGAGGAGAAGTAAGGGATAAAATCTAAACTGGTATTTCTATTTTAAAAGATGTAACAGGGAGTTTTAAAATCCTCCAAAACCTGGCCTGAAAATGTACTTCAATATATGCTTGTACACACACATACGTGCACAGGCACACACACACACACACACATACACACACACACACACACACACACGCACACACACACACGCTTACGCAAACATCATCATATGCTGCTTAATGACTGCGCCACAGGTTGCTTAGTGACCAGGACGAGCGCCCTCCACGCAGATCCACCCCTGCCTGCTTCACAGGGCACGCACACCCAACCCAGGGCGCTCAGTGACAGGGTCCCTTGGCATAATCCAGAGACAGTGGAAAGCCGCTGCCAGGGTAGCACTTCCTATTATTGTATAAGATACATTTTCATTAACAGAAATACACTCGGGAGCCGGTGAGATAACTCAGCAGACTAAAGCACCTGCTCAGGCAAGCACAAGGACTGCAGCTTGATCCCGGGTACCACACGGCCCCGGGGCAGGCTGAGCTGGCTGTGGAGTCCAGACACAGGGGTGCTCGCCTGTAATCCCAGCGCTGGGAGGCTGAAAGCCGGAGGATCACTACAAGTCTGAGTTGCATAGCAAGACGCTATAACAACCAAATATATAAAAAGAGAAGGAAATACACTCTAAAATAATGATAAAAATGTACTGAAGTCAGTACATACACCAGTGGTGGGCATTGGTTATCAAACATTCCACAGTGGTTGACACGAGCCCGCCGTGCACATGTGACGCAGTATTCTGTGGTAATGCCATAGATAAGGTGGCACTAGGCATCGGAATTTCTCAGCTCCAATATAATTTCATGAAAGCATCAGCATGCACGTGGTCCCTCATTTCCCAAAACATTATTATGCAGCACGTGACCCTACATACACGTATAAATATTTATATATATATATATATATATATATGTATATATATATATATATTTATATATGCACACACATGCGTATTTCTTCCTACAGTCAGAACTTCATAACATGGAAATAACACATTTTCAGCTATCAATTATGGTTTGTTCATCATTCTACCATAAGCATTTTTCAATTCAAAAGTACATCTTTTGAAAACTGTACAAAGAGAAAAGTGTATTTTCTGATTTCTGCTTAGGAAGCATTTTTTGCAAACACTGTAGAAGGTCCATGAAAAATGTTTACTATGATTGAACAAATAGGAGGAACCGAATCATACGCTCAACTCAGGAGAGGAAATAGGGTTCCTGGCCAGCTACTATCGCTTCCAGGGGCCTCATCATTAGCATTTAAACAGCAGAACACGTTCGCGAGGTTTCCAAAGCTGCCCAAATGCAGCTTACTGCTTAAAAACTGGTGACATTGTCAAATGTGTACAAGGCCAGGGAAGATGCCTGTGCAACCCCCCCCCCCCCGCCACCCCAGATGCAGATCTAGCAGAAAGCAGACTGGGGGAGTCCCTGAGACCAGACCAACAGGAGAATCATTATCACTCAACACGGCCAGCTATTATTACGGTGCGGCTCCACATCTACACATGGGTGATGGTAGCTCAGTAGCAGATTTCGGTGGTGTTGTTATTATTAGAAGAAAGTCATAGATAATGGAGAAGGAAGCAGCAGGTCACGGGGCCCCTGAGAGTGGGTCACCCAGCTGAGCAGCAAACGCTTCGACCACTTCCTGAGAGAAGCCATTCCACGATCTCATAATGGCTAGTGCCAGGAATCTGTTTATTCCTGGTGGTCCGCGGACACTTTCCATATTTCACTTCACCCTGTCACTCTTAAAAATTCTGGCCTCTTGGAGCACCCTTAGTTTCAGCCCAACCTCTCCTTTTGTCTGCTCCTCATGAAGAAAAAGTAGGGCAGAAATAATAGCACATAAAATGTATGGATGCCTTCATGAGATTTCAGTTGAAGTATTTCCACATCTTTGCATGTAGAGTCATTTTTTTTTCTTTTTACCTTATATGGTCAAGGTACAAAAGGGTAAAAATTGTTTAATTTATGAGGAAACTGAGGCAGGAAAAGGTTAAGTCATTTATCTGTGCAAATTCCTTGTGAAGCTGGGAATCATGCAAAGCCAAAGGGGATTCAGGAAAGTTCATCCCTACATCACCAAATGCTACTTCTGATCATGCCCCATGGTGGAGCCACCACCTGGCCCTCACTCGGGGAGCACCTCACGGACCTGCAGTGTTCCCTGCAACCCTGCCAGGGATCCAAATGGGTCACCTCCAGGTCCTAGTATCTCCGTGTCAAGTTTTTTACTTCTTTTCACCTCCAATTGTTCTGAAAGGACAGAGACCAATTAACAGACCCAGGGTAATTTGGGGCTGGGCAGTGCTTCCCTTCTGTGTTATTTGGGGTGCACAGCTTGTTTTTAGCTGTGGGTTTTCTGTTATGATGCGACGAACCTATGACTGATAATGTAATGATGAATATCTGTATACTGTCTTAGAATACTCCAGGACTTTAAATGTTCTGTTATGAGCTATCGTATCCATGCAGTGAGGCACTCGGGTTACAGTCCTTGCCCTCCACTCAAAGGTGAGCATGGAAAATAACCTGGACACCCCAACATCTGCCCCGAGCTTCCTGCTCGACACCTGGGTCTGCGCTGGATTTCAGACCCCTGCCACTGTCTCTCTGCTCCCCGGCTGCTCTTTTGTGCTCACTGATCAGCTTCTGTCCTGTGAGAGTTGGCCAAAGGTGCAGTCTGGACTCAGGCCTCTTGGCCTCTCGGCACCCACCATGTGCCCTGCACTGCCACCACTCAGGGCCTGAGTTGTGCGGCTGGAAAGCTCTGCTGTGATAGCTGATAATTTTGGTTTAAGCTAGAGGATGATCTCCAAAGCTGGAGACAAGCATGGCGACCTCTCCAGGTTTTCAGTCACCTAATCCGGTAGTCACCTGAGCGGCCTCGCACACAGCACCGCGCTGCAACTCCTTCTATTTTTGCATCTGATGTCTTGACGGTTATGGAAATGGACTGCTGTTGGGATGCGCTGTGCTGGAAGAGGACTCAATTCATTAAAATGACAGGATCCTTCCTCTGTCACAGACTCGGAGATGCAGGCGCTAAGATGCTCCAGCCAGCAAGTGCTGAGAACAAAGGCTATCCGACTGGTGACTGCAGATTAGCTAGGACGGGAACCTCACCAAGATAAATAGAAGTTACTTTCATGGAGGATGAAATGAAATGGTTGTTTTGTTTTGGGGCTGTGGAAGATGATATAAAGTTAAACCCTCTGCCAGCACAGCTTCAGGAAAAGTTGGCTGTCAGACACATTTAATTGATTTCTTTATGGGAGCAGCTGAAAATAGAGCATGCCAGTGGATCTGCTGCGATTTTCTCACACTGCAGACAGGGCAGCCGGGAGAGAGGAGGATGGAGAGCCCCGCAGAGCCGTGGCGGGCTTGTACGTTTCTGAGGCAGGAGTGGAACCAGGCAGTGCTGCCCGGCTGAGGGAAGCGGAATGTTGTTTGCCTCCTGACCATCCACTGTTCTGAACTCTCTGCCCACTGCCCTGGCAAGTAGCACGAGGATCCTCGGGACACTTTAGCTCTGTGGAATAATCCTTGACTTCATAGTGCCAGTGAGGCATTCAGAGTCCCCGAAATGAGAGGCGGTGGGAAGGTCTAAACAGTGTCATTATGTGGGTTAATGAGCAGGCAGTTGGCCAGCAAAGAGAAGAGGGCCACGGACAGTGGTACCTGATTGGCATGCGGAGAAGGGACAGAGCGGCTCTTGTGGGGCGCCGTGTTCAGTCCACTCTTCTTTATTAATAATAGACGTGCTAATGCTTTGATGTTCTTTAGTGAAAGGTGCTCTGTCGGTGCAAAGTGCTTTGCTATTCTGAGTTATTAAGCTTCTCTCGGTACTGCGGAGGGAAGGGAGGCGCTGTAATGCTGCCAGCAGCGCACAGAGAGCCCGCGGCATCAGGGGCTGTCTTTCCCAATTTTGGACAATTGGGCAGCGAGGCCACGAGAAGAAATAACAAAGAAAACCCTCTCCAAGCCCGTGAAATTGGCCATATTTTCTAATATCTTCCACTGCTGCTATGATTTTTTTTAAATAGTAATAAATATGGGCATGTTATATGTGTGGGGGGTCAAGGTGGTTTAATTTAATAAAAAGCATGCAAAATATCAAATTATTTGGACTCTAAACAGTGTCAGACTTTGAAGGTGATTTTTAGATAAAGTACTCAATTTCTAGTTTCTAATGCCACATCTTCCTAAAATAACTGGTGCAAATTTGATCCCTCATATTACGGTCTCCTTTCTTTCTTTCTTTCTTTCTTTCTTTCTTTCTTTCTTTCTTTCTTTCTTTCTTTTTCTCATAGGCAGCTCAGCCCACCCTTGGGGCAGGCTGCACAGCATGCAGCACCGGGGATCGAACTGTGATCCTTGTGCTTGCCTAAGCTTGCCTAGCCAGGAGCGTTAGATTGCTGAGCTATCTCACCAGCCCTTCTCTTTTGTTCTTATCAGCACACAAGATCACACTAATCGCGCCAGCTGGTACATGTATATCATGTCTTAATGTACATTTTCTGTTCCCTTCCCTGGCCCACCACCCCTCTCTTGGGTCCCCTTCCCTCATGGTGTCTTGAATGGTGAAGAAAATGCCATCTGAGAGAGGTGCGAAACCCAGGCTAAGGTGTCCTTCTTGCCTATGGGAAAGAAAACACTTTGGTGACTCCCTGCTGGAGACCCTCTGCTAGCAGAGGCAACTGCGCCCCCCAGGCTCCGCGGCTGGAAAGAGGATGTTGCTGAGTGTCTTTGTTATGTTCCTCACTGATGAGACAAAACACTCAATACTCAAATTTTTTTTTTAATTTTATTTTTATTTATTTATTTGTTTGCTTGTTGTGTTTGTTTGTTTCTTTATTTATTCATTTTGTGGCTGGCTCAGCCTGCCCTGGTGGTGGCGCCGGCACAGCATGTGGTGCTGGGGATCGAACCGCAGTCCCTGCAGTTGCCTGAGCCTTCCTACGCAGGCGCTTTAGACCACTGAACCATCTCGCCGGCTCCTCAATACTCAAATTAAATGGAGAGCAGTTTATTTGCTTCACAGTTTGTGCAGGTTTTAACCCATAATCCACTGGCTCCAAGGCAGGGTGGCAGGCGGCAGAGGGAGCAACCTCATAAGGAAGCAGAAGTCAGTCAAACCATCAGGACAGAGAGGAGAGAAAGACACTCTTCATCCCTTATGCAGTATGCAGGCTGCCCAGGCCTAGGATGGGTGGAGTCCTCACACCTTTAATCCCAACACTGGACCTTCAAAATCACAAACTCTAGATTCAGCCACCTCTGAAAAATCCCAAGACTTCAGGGGATGGAGGGCGTGGATCTAGACACAAACCACAACATTGGTCCTAAGACACACAGTCAGGGGCTTGAGCCCAGAGGATGTTACTAGAAGGAACAGCCTGGCGTGGGGTTGCGGTGCCTCGCCATGGTTTGATTTTGAGAGCAAGGTGTGCGGGCATGCACGGGCATGGACGTGTGTGCACCTGCGTGCCTGGCTGGTCTCGGGTTTTCCTGCAGGGTTGGCAGGAGGGTGTGAAGCTGTGGACCTAGCAGAGATCACGGGCATTTTGGATGAAGAACACACAAGGCAGCGGCCATAAGGGAATTGTCCAAAAGGATGGGCCGCCTGATGACATGGGGAAAAGGCTCCCTCAGACACAAACCACAGCTCTGGCCCTCGGTCAGCCCAGACAGTGCCACAGGTAAGAACACCTTGATGAGGAAAGAACAGAGAAAACGAGAGTAAAGAGTCAGGAGAAAGAGAGGGCCAGAGTGCGGAGCAGGAGCTGGGAGCACAAGCATAAGGGGACGCCCTGCCCTCCCAACCCCATCCCATGGGTTTGACGTAACAAACAGAAAAGGTCCTCAGGAATGCTTTCCTCCTTCACGAGTTCACCTGCTGCTATAGAAAGCAAGTCCCAGGGCCTGCCCCAGGGAAGTGAAGCCATGCTGACGGCCGTCCAGGGGACCCTGCAAGAGCTGCGGGTGTCTCTCTGGGCGCCTATGTGCATTCATACTGCTGTGCTCCTGTCCCCTCCAAGGATGATTGGATGCTTCTGTCACTTATCTGTTTGCACCCCAAAAGTTCCTTCCCCCTCTTTCTTATCGCTCGACAGTGAGATATAGGGGAGGCAGAAGAGCCTTCTCTCCGCGCTTGCAGTGTGACTGAGATGTGACGAAAAGTGGGCTCTCTTCCCTCAATGCAATTGGCAACCTGAGCTTGCTCATCTTCCCTCCATAATGAGAAAGACAAGAAATTCCCGGCATCCTCTAAACTCCCCACTCCACAGCCTGGGGCCTGGCGCTATGGACCATCTCACTATATGGATAGTTTCCCAGACCAAATTCTGAAAGGAGGTTGATTTTATGCACCTCTTGCTGGGCCCCATGTATACTTTGCATAGGGATGAGCTGGTCTTCCAGGTGTGGATGCACGCCAGAGGTGGATGCAGTTACCATATTTCTTATGCTCATTTACTAAGTGTGTCAGACATAATGGTACACACCGGAGAAAAACAGCCAGGTATTGTGAGTTTAAAGCCTTGTAGAAAGCCCAGCTATCACCGCATCATACACTGACCAGGATGAGGAGGAACATTCATGGTCTCCCTAAGCCCTGATGCTATCCACACCCATTCAACTCTTCAACCACATGATAGCATTTTAGCAACTACACGCAATAGATATTAATTCCATGTTAAAGATTAGAAGCTGACACTGGGAGAATTTCCATAACTTGCTCAAGGTCAGAGGATTAATAAGCCACGGAGCCCATCTGACCCTGAAGCTGTGTACCCAACAGCAGTAACGTTGAGCCAACACACACAATATTATTTACTCCTGTGTCAGAATGGCTGTTAGCCAAAGGCAAATGATGATAAATGCTGATCAGAATAGAGAGAGCAGAGAACTCACACAGGTGGGAGGACAGACCTTAGTGCACTCGTTATGGAAAACAGGATGGCGAGACCTCAAAGATACACAGAGACACTGTATGGTCCAGCAACCTTGTTGCTGAGTGTTTACTCGACAAGCGACACTAGTGCATTGAAGAACTATCCACAGCTTATATTCATGGCAGCTTTACGCGCAATAACTAAGACGCGAAATGAACCCACCTATTAATCAATAGGTGGATGGATAAAGAAAACATGACACGCACATGCGGTAGTGTGCTAGTCAGCCATAAAAGGAGGAAAGCCCTGTGTGGGGCAATGTGGACAAACCTGAGCCATGTGGCACGAGGAACAACCCAGGCACAGGAGGCAAGCAGTGCATGGGCTCACATACATGCAGAACCTAAGCCCAATTGAAACTGTAGAAGCAGAGCTGAGTAGTGGTTCCTAGGAACCAACACTAGGAACCACCCTGGGGAGATGCTGGCCAAGAGTCCATCTCAGTGTGACAGGAAACGGGCCCGAGGAATCTGCTGTGCAATGCACTCAATATCGCTCATGGCAACGCGATGTACTCTTGAAAACTGTGGAGAAGAGACCTCAAGTGCTCTCCCAACAAAACATGGTGGCGGGGACCATGCCTGTGTGAAGAAACTTGATTTAGTCTTTCCACAAGGTAGATGTTGCCAGGAAACAAGTTGTGCAAGATAAACACGTGCAGTGTGGATGCATAGTTCGCATCCGCCCTGCCTTCCTCTCCTCCTCTGCTTCAGCTCTTAGACCAGCTCTGCCCTCAGGGGCTCCAACACAGCCTCATTCACTCTGGAACACCCTCTCATCTTCCCAGAACCTCCTTACTCCATCTTCTCCTCCTTAGCAAGAGCTGTTTTCCAACATGCGATGCCATTTTAAATTATTTATCTGTTTCCATCAGTGACACAGATCTCATGGGGTTGTTTATCCTGAGTTTCTGAACTC
Organism: Capromys pilorides; assembly: GCA_004027915.1. Classification (NCBI taxonomy): domain Eukaryota; kingdom Metazoa; phylum Chordata; class Mammalia; order Rodentia; family Capromyidae; genus Capromys; species Capromys pilorides. Next base: position 20,643 of record PVKN010000774.1, on the reverse strand, counting down.
CTAGCACATGGCCTGGTGTGTAGCTAGCATTTAGAAATTATTGGTTAAAAGATGAAAAAGAGAGGAGACATGCATCTTTAAAACTATTTAAAAGAACAAAAATGGAACTCTAAAAGCATCTTAAGCCAGGAGCTGCTTTTTCTCTCACTGTTCTGTTTATTGCAAGTCTAGCAGGTTGCCATGTGCATGTCATCTGGTGAGAACCTCCCACTTGGGAGGGGGTATACAGGTGCCAGTGACAGCAGGGGCTCACTGCAGGAGGGCACGGGGGACAGGTCTGTGTCCCTGCCCCTTGTCCTAGAGGCAATTCTCAAGGCTGGCACTGTGTTCATCCCCCATTTATAGAAAGAAATGTAAATCTATTATGTGCCCGACGCAAAAGATAAGATGTCCCTAGTGTACCGACTTTGGAACTCTCAACTGCTCTTCTCAGGTGTTGAAATTGCACATACACATGATGCATGAGCAAAAAAGGAACGCATGGAGAGCACTCTCCTTCCTGATTTTGCTAACGTCTGGATGACTTCTTTTCTTCTTTTACCAAACCACCTTACTCCCTGCTAACTGCACAATGCCACTCGTTACACTGTAGGATGGGGACTTCCCTGTCCCAGTAAGAGCTCTGTGTCTGGCAGATCTGGGCCAGCAACACAGAAACAATGCAGGCAGACACAAGGTCCTGAAAGGAAACCCAGGTTCTGCTGAGAGGCTCGAAACCAAAGCTTAAGCAGAAGGAGCCACCTCACAAACCTCTGTCTCCTGCCTTGGGGAAGCAGAGGCCACGCTTCAGGCTGGAGTTCCTGTCCTGTGCCAAGTACAGGCCCGTGTGCTCCCCCAGGAGTAGCCATGGATGGGGGTTCACAATCATTTTGTAGCTGGGGCACTGTCTTGGTTACTTTTTACTTGTTGCTGGGACAAATACCTGACACTCAAAATGAAGGAAGGAAAGGCTTATTTAGCTCACAGTTGCTGGAGGTATCAGCCCATATTCAGCTGGCCCAATGATGAATGGAACAGGGCAGAGAGCATCCAGTTCATGGCAGTGGAACAGCAACAATCGTGACAGGCAACTGACCAACCAGGAGTCCAGAGAGCAACAGTGTTAGTCTGTCTCTCTGTCTCTCGTTGTATTACATTCAGGCTCTCTGCCTCAGCCTATCCACCTTAGGCCGCACCAGTAATTCCAGCCATACTCAGACAGATAACCCTATCAGTACTAAAACACATAATCCCAGTGGATCAAGAGTCAAGTAATCCCAGCAGTACTTAGACCCATAATCCCATCAGTACTAAAACACATAATCCCAGTGGATCATGACTCAAGTCTCAAACTCTAGAAGTCCCCGCCCCATGATTGCATGAGGCTTTGGGGGGACAACTAGACATAAATCATAACAGGTACATTTAGATTTTGTGAAATTTCCATTTTAATCACTTTGTAACTCTGCTTGTTATTCCCGTCTCCTATCAATATTCCTATGTATGCAAGTTAAAATACATCACCCTGTGCTTTAGCTACTTTTCTTCCCTTGCTGAAACAAAACACCTGATGCCCAAAGTTAGGAGGAAAGGTTTGTTTAGCTCACAGGTTATGGAGGTTTCAGTCCATAATCAGCTAGCTCCAAGGCAGGGTGGCATGCGACAGAGGGGTGACCATGAGTGGCAGTGGGGAAACAGCAATACCGAAGAGCAGAGAGGGAGAAACAGGCCTCTGTCCCCCCTTTACTGCATGCAGCTACCTGTGCTAGGGCAGGCACGGAGCTCGCAGCCCCAGCCCTGCACAATGGACCAATCACAAACTGTGGGTTCAGCCAGCTCCACAGAAGCCTGCCCATCCTAACAGATACATTAAAACAGAAAGACACGGAACTTAAATAATGAAGAGGAGTAAAAGGAGAAAAGATAGGAAAAAGGGAGGGGGAACGCATGGAAGCATACACACCATATTAGTTTTGAAGTTCCACAGACCCCCCCCCCCTCCCGGTGTCTCCCACCCCTTGCTGCACCTCTACGCAGTAAAGACAGTTTGAAGGAAACAGTGCAAATTGAGTAAAGAAGAAATATGAAGGGTGAACCTGGAGAGGAGTTTGAATAGCTGTAGGGAGAGGACGGGTCATAGAAGCATTTTTTAAAAGCCACTGAAAGGTAACAAAGAAAAGGTGGAACGAGATGAAGAATGACCTAGGCAAATAAAAACCCAAGAAAGCAAAAGGATCAAATGTCAGAGGGATTAAAACACGCTAAAGGCTTTCATAATTTTGCTTTGTGTATTGGTGTAAAAACAAAAGATCGCTCAGATACAACAAATTTACCTTTCTTCCTTGACCCTGTGATGCTTTAAACATTGGCAGCTGATGAACTAATTGTCTTGTCACCTAAGATCCGACACCTGCTTTCACACTGGCCAGGGCTAAACTTCCTGTTGCGCTTCATGAGAACGAGGACTGCGTCCTATCAGGGGACGGGCTCCCCCTTGTGTGTTTCTATCTACATCTAAGGACTGCAATCAATTAAGTCATTCTTTCTGCCCTGTGACATTTTGTCAATCACGGTCAGGGTGGGTATTTTCACTTTTATTATCATTGTCACTATTATTTTCAGTGATAAACTATCAGAGCCCGGCTCAGCTGATAGAAAATCCATCTGGATCCTGGCTGTCAAAATGGCATTGCGGATTCCTGGGAAGAAACCTGGAGCAGTGCCGAGAAAAAGTAACCACCGAAGTGATAATCAAGAGATCATCATTTCTTTCTTTCTCCTAAGGGTTTTCTTTTTTTTTTTTTTTTTTTCAATTTTTCTACTGAACAAACTGTTTTCTTTGCAAGACGTACTTTGACCTTAAACTCTTTGCGACTACTCTCAGGACTGTCAGACATTTTTAGGAGGTCGTCTTTCCCTCTCTTGCCTCTGTGTCTCAGGAGGATCAAAGCAGACAGGGAAAGCCTCCCAGAGGTGAACCCTGGCTAGGCAACTGCGGGCTGCGAGAAACCTTACAAATGAAGCCCTGAGGTGAACCAACGGGATTTCCAGAGGAGGAGCCCGATGTTGTCAGAGCTCTGGAGAGCAGAAAGGGGTAGGCAGTGACAGGTGCTTGCTGGGCGGCAGGTCAAGCACTAGCCAGAGGAGCGACAGGAGCAAAGGCAGCCACAGCACCTTCACTGACCAGCACAGAACCGACGCTCTCCTTCCGGATGCCCAGAAATGTCTTCAGATCAGAGTAGCCCAAGTCAACACTCAAGGCCTGGTCTCAGATCCTAAGGGAACCTTGATGCTGTCTGGAACATAGTCAACACGAACTTGTAAGCACCCCAATTACTATATGTGAATGTACCCAAAGAAAAGAAGATACATAATTTGAAATCTCCAAAGCTTTCCCCTTTTTTTTTTTTTCCAAAAATGAATTATTTGCTCATGGAGAGTGGGAAATTCAATTCACCCATGCCGCACTGAGGAGCTACGAACTGCGAAGTGTATTTTTCCCTTTGCTCCATCGAATAGTTTAATAGTCTTGCATTCAATCCTTCTTTCTTTATGGAGTCACATGTGAACCTCAGTTTTCTCTTCTGTACGATGGTAATAATATTGCACATAAATGTAGATAATTCACTGACATACATAGCAAGTGCTCAAAAACTAATATCTCCTCTTTGTGCACCCACCCACCCACGCATCTATCCACCTGTCTGTGTAGTTCATATCTATCAGTGTTCTCCTATGGGAGGAAGACTGTTGTGCGTGGCGTCACCCGTCTGGGGTCGCGCTGGGCCTTGCACTGGAAGGTGGGCCGTGCCTGTCAACACTCCACATCCTGTAGAAATCTGCACCACAATGCTGCAGCCAAGGGTGACTAAATAGCTAGCACTTGGACTCAAGAACACAAACTAGGTCTAGTTCAATGAACACAATTTGAAAATTGACAGAGTTTGAAGGATGCTGCATAAGAGTCTATTAAATTTAAAACAAAGCACAAGCCACAGCACACGCGCATCCTGGTAGAGTATGGTATTGAGGGTTCCCCCTACTGCTCAAGTCCTAACTAAGTCCAATACAGTGAAGAAAACATTGCTGCTGCAGAAATCAGGAATCAATAGTTCTTGACAATGACTCCTTCCCCATAGATCTTAAGCCTGGCAGGTCCTCTTGACAGGAGAGTCAAGGCCCACAGAGGGAGGGGCATTCTTAGGGCAGACATGTTGGGTTTCAAAGAACAACCTCTGAAGCATTCTAGAGACTTCTCAGGGCAAAGCCTTTAAAATCCAAGTTCATGGCCATCCCGCTCTGTCTCTTTAACACTACCAGTCAGGCTGCATGGGAAACATCATTACTCAGAATTTCACCTTGCAAATAAATAGCTCTGAACTGCAGCCAGAAGCAATGGGATCTCTCAAAGACATTATCTGGAAATGGTCGGTGGATGGCGTCTCAAGTCCCATTAATCATCCCCGTGGTACAGTTCTTCTTAATGGCTTTTATGGTTTATCCTTTGAACGCCAACAAAGAGTGTGATTTTTCCTGGGTTATTCTATTAAACAGAAATCAATATCTAATATAAATGTGCCTACAGTAGGGTTCTTTGAAAGGACAGGAATGAGCTAGTACCCCACTTTTATCTTATCCTGCCCAAAGTAGAATGCGGAGATGGAAGATTAAAAGAAAGGGTGGATATGCCTGGTGCTTTCTAAGGACCCAGGACCCTGCTGCTTCAGGCGAGGAGGCCCAGTGTACCACCAGTGGGGATTTTAGGGGAAAAGGATGTGGTTTTGCTTTTCAAGACAGGTAGAGGGAGGGAGAGATGGGGAACCACAGGCTGCAAGAGGAAGCAAAAGCAACCGTTGTTTAATGTCCCCTAAGGAGCAGTTTTACAGGAGGAAGCAGGCCTCGCCGTGGTCCTGCTCAGAGAAGGAGAGAGGCAAAGGCCTGGCCTCAGAGCTCTCTGCTGAGCACGCTGGAGTCAAGCAAGGGCGTCCGCCAATCACTCCTCAGCAGCCAGGAGGCAGCAGCCGCCTATTAGGAATGACACAGGTCCTACAAAGCGACAAGCAGCAGCCGCCTTCTGCAGAGACAGGGCAAGGATGTAAGATACATCTTTTCAACCTGCGCGGAAGACTTGAGCCCTTTATTTCTGGAATTTGTAGTCAGCATTTTTGATGGCAGTCACTGACGGGAACTGAGCTGGCCAGCAAAAAGGAAAGAAAAAATCTGAGAACAGAAAGCCCCACTGAGAACGTGCTTTTCTTAAATGGCAGAGAGATCTTCACTTGTATGAGGGCAAAAGAAAATGTGAGACCCTGAGATTATAAAGAATTAAATCAAGGGATCAAGTCATAAACTTAGCAGGCAGTAGGCAGTGCCGGGGAGCCCGGCCTGCTCCCAATCACCTGCGTTCAACCTCAGGAGTTCACCCGATTTCTCGGAGCTGCATCCTCTGTTTGTGGAAAGGGGCCGCAGGCCCTGCACTGCAGGCTTTATGAATCCGCCCCGTGTCCCAGGAGATGTGATCTGAGCTGAGCACCTGGGGCTGCGGATGGCAGAGCCCTCTGGGTGCCATGCCGCTGGAAGTGACAATCCCCACGAAGCTGGCTGCCTAGGGGGTGGCACATGGGCGGCGTACTTGCCAAGGCTCTGCCCCCTCCCGCGCTCACTGCTCACGCAGACTCCACGTGGGGGCTGTGCGGAGAGCTTTGCCTTAAGCAGCGAGAGCCTGCAGCGCTCCATGGAGGCCACGCAGACCACGAGGGCTCCAAGGTGCAGCCGTTCCCATCTCACTTGACGGGTCTGGGTCCCAAATGCAACTGGCATTCGCTTAGGTATTGTTTTCAGAGAATGTGCTTCACTGGCTGGAGGTCATGCTGCAATGATGGTGGCCGTGACAGTTAACTGGATGTGCTGACCTGGCAGGGGTGGCTGTGCAGACCTTCACTTAGGAAGCGTTCGGTGAGGGCGCTGTTGGGTGAGGTCGATGCCTGCACCGGGGGGCTGGGAGAGGCGAACCACGCTCACGAATGCAGCGGGCCTCACCGCTTCCACGAAGACTGCAACAGAACCGAACGCTTCGGAAGGCAGAACGTGCTCTCTGCCCAGCTGTGCTCGGGCTGTCACGTGATCGCTGCCTTCAGACTGGACTTAAGCTTCCACTGGTGCTCTCCTGGATCCCTACCATCCAGTGTATAGCCTCTCACTCTGGATATATATATCAATATGTGATATATATGATAAATATATGATATATATATCAATATGTGTATGTGTAGACGTGCATATATACGTAGCATTTACACGCCTAAGAGAGAAACACACATAGAAAAATAAAAGCAACAGATCTCCCTAAGTAGATACAGATAGACTATGAATCGACAGATGAATATACTATCGCTATATGCGTCAATTATCCAGACTGGGAAGAACGAAGGAGAGGCCGCAGCCTTCCGTGGTGGCACAGCAGTGCCGCAGTTCTGCAGACCTGGAAGCCACGAGGACTCTCAGCTGACATCATGACCAGGTAGCTCAGCGGTGCTTAGACGTCAAGGGTCTGTGCACCGAGCGCCTCACTTTCCCTTTTGCATACTCTGGTTAAAAGTGAGCTCCTCACAGTCTCAGGGCCAAATTGAGGGGCCATGCACTAAGCTGAAATCATGGCCAAATGTAGGTGACAAGAGGCACCGGCATAACATTCTCCAACAAGACCTCTTTGTGTGGCTCTGTAATAAAATGTTTGTATAGGCAACATTCATTATGTCAGCGGTATTAGCCTTCAGGTCAACAGTCTAAAGCAGTGGGGCACAGAAGTCACTAATCACATTTGGTTCCTGTCCCACCGGTGCTTACAGAGTGCCCACTACGTGACAGGTGTGGCGCTTGGAGCCCAAAGAAGACACAGATGTTGTTCGTGTCTCATACGTGTGTATGTGTGTGTGTGTGTGTGTGTGTGCACATGCATGCTGACATGCACCAGGGATGCACAACGGACCGGGAGTGGAAGCTTGGGAGGGTGTACCTAATACTACAAAGCCCTGGATCAGAAAGCCATTGCGGAGGCACAGGGTGGGTGTGTAGCCCGGGCTAGAGGCTGCCCTCTCTCTACTGCACAGCTTCAGAAACCAGCAAGTGAGAGGAAGGCAACGAGCCCTCAGTGGCTCGGTACATTTCAAAAACCAGATGAGCTGCTATGAGAATCTAAGATTTAAAATAGAAGTCAGACTTTGCAAGTTATTAGTAGCAGCCAGTGAACCAAATTATAGTTTGCAAGAATTAAAATGGGGAAGATAGTGGGAAAGTAAGTTTCTTCCACAGTGACACATTCATGATAAAAATACGACGGGTGAGAATCACAGACTCCGGTGCGAAGTTACACCGAACAGTTATTAAAGTGCTTGCACTGGAGAGTCGCAAAACAACTCCCAGCCAGCGTCAAAACAAGCACAGCAAATGAACTCGAGGACCAGTACAGGCACAGCAAAAAGCTGCTTCTTCTGACTGGATTCGTAAGCAGAGGAAGGTACAGTCTAACAACACATATCACGCGTGGCCCATCCTGGGAAAACAAACACGTACGTCCACGGCACCGTCCAGTCTCTTTACGATATCTCAGGCATTTGGGGTAATTTCAATTCTATTTCAGAAAACAGAGAGCGAGACTTCGCAGGTGCCCAGTCGTGTTTTCCGCCTGCGAGAGGGCCCTCCCCAGCTGGTACTGCGGGTCAGCTGTGCTCCGGCACGGTCTCTACACACAGCACACGGGTGTTTTCTGCCTTTGCTTCTGAACAATTAGTGTTTCAGTGCCGCCCTGCACTTTCCACCCTCCCTCGCCTTCTCCCTTCCAGCTCCTTGGCATGTTTCCTAATGCATTTGTAAAGTCACTGAGAACATGAAGTCAAACCTGCTTGTTCACAAGCACTCACTGTACAAACCACATCCAGACTCTCTTTAGACAGCCGGTACCTAAGCATGGAAACTTCTAATCTAAGCATGTCACTGCCTCTGTGCCTCTTCGGGCCGCGAGCTTAGTGGGCCCTGCCTTTTGATTAACTCGGCATCTTGTTTTGCTCATTATAATGACACAAAGACATAGACTGGTCCCCCCAAATGCCTTTAAGTTATTATGACAACACAGAGAGCCACAGGCATTAGCTGGAAGGAAACAGCCACTGTGTGGAGGCTCAGAACACAAGCAAGGAGACAGATCTGCCTTTGCCAGTCTCAGGCCTAGGTGAGGCCTGGGAATGTAAAACATTGTTAGCACATTTTACAGAAAAGTCAATTAAAATGTACGAAATAAAGTGAACGCTCACAAGGAAATGTGATTTGGGAAATGAACTGGTTAGCATTTACAGTAATTACTAGAGATTACTACCAAATGACTAACCAAATTACTGGCAGAATGGTCATATTATTCTACTGCTTATAATAACATTGCATACCAATTTCAAGTAATTGTATATAATTTCCTTGACGAAGTCCAGATAGCAATTTAAAACTGATCGCCAAGTCTGCTCCCCTACCTCTGAAATCGAGTTTAATATTGTTGTCACCTCAGGTCACCCCTCCATCCTCTCCTCACATTCCAGTTTCTTGTTCCTTTGGGTCATAACAGTAGCAGGATGGGACATAAGACTAAAGAGTGGTATTTGAGGCCCTGCCTTTTGACTGCAACATGCTTTGAAAGGGGCTGGAGCAAGCTGTCCTCACCAGTGGAGGCAGCATCCTAAATGTCACCATTGACACATTACTCTGGGTGAAGCCCTGGGAAGCTATTTATTTGACTCACCTCTAGCTGGGAGGCCATGAGACACTGGCTCTGGATAAAATTCTAAGACGGGAAGAAGTCAGTGAAGGACCGCAAGTCTCTGTGACTGGTGCAGCTCCTGGAAGAGATCCCGACTTGGCACCTGGGACTCTGTGTGCTTTTGGGGACCCAAGCACGGGAAGGGTGGAGGAAGGCAGCAGAGCCCTCTGGGCAGGAAAGGAGCCACCGCGCACTCCCAGGGCCTGGCGGGACCTGGGGCAAAAGCACCCTCCTTGGTGACCACACTGTGGGAAAGGTTGCCTGAGTTGGCCACCGGCACACCTGTGTCTTCCTGGCCTCTGGCGAATGTCCCCAAGAAGAGGCTGTGAAGTCGCAGAGGAGGCAGCTGCCCTGAGACTGCAGGACACCAGGAAGCCACCGCCAGACCAAGCACGGGCGAGGGTGTCCTCTATGGCACTGAGGTCAGGCTGGGGTACTTCTGACATATAAATGAGTACTCCGCAGTGTGAGGCCTGGGCCTTGTACAGATGACTGGGCAAGATCCCACATTTAAAATATGAAAAAAAGGCTATCTTTAGAAAAGAAGACACGGCACAGCCGACTCCATCATAAAGGATGCACCAGTGATTGCAAAACCGTTGTTGTCTTTTCAAATCAGCCCAAACTGGATTTTCAAATTAGCAGCCCCAACTGTGACTGTGCAGTAGCTCGCATTTGTAGTGCTGGAAAGCTGCGTGCACAGAAAAGGGAGAGCCATCTAACATAAGGCTACCAAACCTGGGAAATGGGGCTGATTTGCATATTTAGCATACATTTGCATTCTGTGTTCAATAGCCCCTAACTCTAATTATGTAAAATAAGATAAATTGGTACATTTCACTGCTATTACATTCCAGCCCTGTGGTTAGGTGCTAGGGAGACTTTAACCCAACTTTTTCCTCCTTCAAGGGCCAAAGTCACTTGGGGTTTAGGCCACACACATTTCAAGGAAAATTCTGAGCTGCAGCAAGAGAAAGAAATGGCCAATGAGATCTGGAATTTGCACTGTGCATTTCCTCATCTAAGAAGTACACTGGAAATACCATTTTGGAGAAAAAGAAGCGAGAACGTATCCTACCTATATTTTATGAGTATAAAGCAGGGCAAAGGATTGTTGAACAATACCCAAGCAGTGAAAATCCAGCTTATGCAACGCACAAGTTCTCATCAGTGTCAGAACGGGAAGGTCTGCAGAGGGGAGAGGAGTGGGAGCAGCGACAGGGCCCATGGAGAACGGTGAGCGGCCACCGGGACAGCGCCGTCCTAGCCAGGTGTCCTTTATGTGTTTCTGCTGCGCTTTAGGGTGTCTCCACATTCTCCTGCAGAAATGTTTGGTTCTTCCTGCCTCACTCCCACTGCATCATCCGTTCCCGTCATCGCCCCCCCCCCCCCCGCCCCACCTTTTCCCTTATTTGACGGGCGTACGTGGAGCACTCGCCCTGGGCTAAGAAGTGCACTGGCGTCGAGGGGCAGAAGCTGAACGGGAAGGACGGACCCAGCTTGCTAGGAAGCCGCCCGGAAGAGCGGCAGAGAACGGCCTGCCGGGTCACGAGCACCATCAGAGAGGGAGGGGAAACGTGGGAAGGCACGTGCGATCCACGCTCGGATTGCTCCGGAAGGAGAGAAAAGCAGGGTCGGACGGGCTGCGAGAGGCTTCCAAGCGCAGAGAACATTCTGTCCGGCTCAGAGAGGAAGAACAAAAACTCAGAGAGAAATGTGCAGGCGGTTCAGACACCGAGAGGCGCGCTCACGCAGTCACTCGCACCTGTGAGCGGAGAGTCCAGGGAAGCGAGCACGCGCTGCAGGTTGATGCAATGCGAGGAGGCGTGTCGTCTGTGACAGTGGAGCCAGAGCTCGCAGCAGAGGGGAGACTCGGAGGCGGAGGCCGGACAGCCAGACGCCGACCGCGAGGCCCCCCACGCACGCCGGAGGAGCAGCCTGCAGGAGCGCAGGCCTGGCGTGGCTCGCACGTGCCCTGCGCAGGAAGCAGGCGAGGTCGCCCAACAGAGGCCGCGGAAAGGCTGCGGCCAGACAGCGACGTCACCTGAGAAAAGCCTTTTTTGTGCATAACAGAGACCGTTTCAATGGATGTTTTCAAGACGCGGCGGTGGAAGAGAGCACATTGCATGGTCATCTCAGGCCAGGCACCGTGCTGGGCACACGCAGTGAGGCTGTCTTTGTTGCGAGCACAGGCAGACGAAGACATGGGAGAGAAAGCATGAGGCGAACCAGTCCTGCAGAGAAAGCGACTAAGATGACGGCTATGGGGCAGCAGGTGCTGCACGGCCCGTGGGGCAGGGCGACGCTCCAGGAGGCCAGTGCCGCTGGGCGCAACAATGAAGAGGATCCGTCCTCAGAGGACACAGCCAGGCCAGTTCAAAGAGAGTCTTACAGAACACGGCGTGATACAGCTGGGTTGGTAGGCAACAGTGCGGTCAAAGCTTTGAATCAAAATAAACAGTAAAAAGACAAAAACAAGAAAACTCAGATGAAAGGAAGGAAAACGGGACTTAGCATTCTGCTGTGTGCTGACTGTGTTTTTAGTATTTACTCTCCAGGTTAAAACTCGGTCACTCATGTAAAACCTCTATTTTTGCAACTGGTGCAGCTTTGAATTCTTTTTTTTTTTTTTTTTTTTTGGTATTATGGCCGGCTCAGCCTGTTCTAGGGGTGAGGCTGGCCCAGCATGTGGTGCGAGGGATCGAACCACGGTCCCTGCAGTTGCCTGAGCTTTCCTAAGCAGGCACTTTAGACCGCTGAGCTATCTCGCCAGCCCCTAGGTGCAGCTTTGAATTAGGAAGATTTTACAAGTAGCCAAGCACACAGGGTTAGTAAATGGAAGAGGGCTGATGAAATCCTGAAGCTCCTGCACGCCGGGCTCCTCCTCCACTCTCCGCCCCTTGCAGTTCACCCTGTGCGCTCTGAGTGTGACATAGCATGTGCAGGCATGGACGTGGCAAGTGTGAGATGAGATGACAGCGCATGCCCACCAGGAGCTATCCAGGGAGCAGCTGTGTGCAATATGATCGCAGACTTACAGACCCGAAGGGCATCTTAAACCTATACAATCCTAGAACCAAAGTTATAAAAAGAGATTAGTACCAGGGCTATTCATTTGGGAGAAATTCACACACGAGGCAGTGAATGAAATCACTGTGTGAGAGAAAAAGATGTGACAGAAGGCCAATGGTTGTCCTTCGCACGTGTCCACCTTCTGTGGGAGGCAGAGGGCAGAGCTCGTTAACTGGCTACATCAGACTTGTCCTGGAAGGCGGCGAGGCGAAGGCGCTCTCAGCGGGCGACCAGAGAGAGAGATCCCGGGCAGCAACCAGAATTCTCTGATTGTCTCAGAGAAGTCACAGAAAACAACATGATTGTCTATGACTGCTAGATATCAGCTACCTTAGACTAAATTCAAGGACGCACGTGCTGGGGGAAGAAAGACATTTCTTTATTTGACTAGATCTTGGAAAGTAAAATATAGTTTATGGGAAAACACGCAGAGTGGGAATTCCGTGAGGATGCATCTTGGTTACAGTTCACTGCAGTGTAAAGAGGATATCACAAGGTTTTGCTTCGTTGAGATAAAAACTATTGGTGGCAGTAAACAAATTCAGAGCGATTTTCAGAGCCGGATGTGGGACTCCAACAGTGGAACCAACTGCAGTCTACGATCCTTGCCATGGACTGTATCATTCTTCTGATAACTTGGGATATTACAAAAGCTTTCTACTAAGATGTATAGGTGGCCATACCTTGAGTGTTATATAACTGCGAGATGACTGCTCAGACCCGCAGCACTCCTGGTCTAAGACAAACAAACAGACTAGACCACAAGCTGCTCCCAAAGGGGTAGACATAGTTCCATGAAGGCAGACCTGACTGAGCACCGTGAAAGGCCACGAAGGCCTCATCCGAGCTCGGCCAATCGAGCGCAGGCATCAGCACCCTGGGCAGCTGCCTCTCCTCCACTTCCCCCTTCCAACATATGAATTAAGTTACCAGTGAGCCACAGTGCACCCCACCATGGGTGCCATGGGTCTCCACAAGTGCCACAGCCTACAGTTTCCTCCTAAATGGACTGTGACATGAGCCACAGTCATCATGGATGCTACTTGAAGGAGATATCTAAAATATGAGGACCTGGTAAGACCTGCATGTCACCAGGCTGCAAAGCACTGTGTGATGTCCACTGGGAAAGAGCCGGAGCGCTTGACAATCTCAAACATCATCTTGCTGATTAACATTCTCTTTGGGTGACTGAGCCAATTTCTGCCTGTGGTTAAACATGCTATTTATGGTACTCTAGTTGGGGGTCAAGAGGCAGACGGAGAAGCTACGATGAATTCTCTAACAATATTATCTGTTTCACATGACATTGCATTTTACGTTGTCCTGCGCATGACACATATACCTAAGCTGTACAGCAGAGGAAGTTAGAGAGGTTTAAAAGCCTTTTCAGACACTGAAAGTATTGTATTGTCTTTGTGCTGAAGTTAAAATATGCACATTTCAGTTGAGGCATCTCCAGCAAGGCGTGATTTCTCTTGGGAGATAATATGCGTCCTTTTCATCATCTTTGAGTTCTTGGAAGCATTAATTTCAAAACAGCAGATACTCAGTGGTGCAATAGCAAGAAGCTGAAAAGGAGCAGCAGGACGAACTTCTCCCAGATCCTCAGAATGAGAACCCTAAGTTTCTCACGTGCCCCTTTAAACATTTGTGCCATATCTGTGTGACTGTCACAAGACAGAAGCAGCCGCGCATATGGACATACAATTACATTTTCTTTCTTCACCCAAACACAGCTATAATGCACACACTGCATTGCAACTGTCTCCTTCACCATGAAGTGTGTCCTAAATATGTTTCCATAACAGAGAGAGGTCTACCGCCTCCCTTGGAAGGGTTACAAATCATTGCGTTGTATATAGTACCGTAATTCATGTAACTGGCCCCATAGTGATATGACTTACAATTCCTTTTGATTATTTTTAAACACTAACCTTTTATTCTATCAACAAATAATTGTGTAGTCATCTGCTGCCACATTAACAAGTCCCTTCAAACTCAGGAATTTAAATATCACAGACACAGACTTTTGGATACAGAAAAAAAAACTTCTGAAAGGAACATGAGAAATGACGGAGTTGTTAACTCTGTATAACAGGAATCAAGACCTTCCTTAAGTTAGGCAAGAGTGGGCGTGGCTTGTCTCTGTTCCTTGATACCTGGGCATCCACTGGGGAAAGAGAAGTGAGAACTGGGGAGGCTGTGGGCCTGCAGGGTCTCCCTGAGAACCTCTCCCTCGCATGGCCCAGCCCCTCAGCAGGACAGCTGGAAAGACCAGTTCCTTCTGGACAGATCTCTAACATGATGCTCTCTGGGAACCCAGACCCCTCCCCAGTAGCCTTCAGGCCACTTTCCCAAGCCAGCTAACCCAACCCCAGGATCCCCAAAGTTACATTCTGTCGCTGGTTGTGAGCAAGCCGTCACGTAAGGCCAGGCTCTAGGGAACAGAGCTGAGAAACAGTGACCTGGTCACAGATAGGATGGGAGGTACCGCGGTAGCCACAGGCGCTGGGTCTTGGGAATTCTGCACCGCTACACTCATCACAGGACCTGCCCCTGCCTCTGTCCCTTGCAAAGCTCTTCCTGCCATGAGATATAACCCGATTCATGCACCATCACTTCCCGCATGTGTACCCGGGGCACCGTCACGTGCAGCTTGGGGAACACTGGTTGGCTGCTCTCACAGACGGGCCACGGGGCCTCCATGGCAGGCAGAAATGGGTTCACGGCCCTCAGTATCTCAGAGCCCTGCATTATCAGCAAAAGAAGGGGGGCGAATTCAAGTAGGTCCCAGGCTGCCTCAGTTACTTTTCACTTATTCCTGGGACAAAAATACCTGGCACACAAAATTAAGGAAGGACAGGTTTATTTAGCTCACAGTTTGTGGAGGTTTCAATCTATACTCGGCTGGCTCCCAGACAGAGTGGTACATGGCAGAGAGCAGCCGCTCATGGCAGGAGAAAACCGCACGGAGCAAAGGGATGGGGGGCGTCTGCGGCTCCTAGCCAGCCCCTCTCCCCTGTGCTTGTAGTGTAAACAAGCTACCCGGGCTGTAGAACTGAAACAATGTCCAACCCGCCTCTTGCACAGGATGAGGGTGTTTACAAACTAAGAATCCTGGCTCTCTGCTGAGTTGCTTAATTAAACCTCTAAATTTCTCAAGTTGACACAAGGTACCGACCAGTACACAGGCCCCTCTCAACGATAAAATCCTATTTTCCTAAGACCGGCACTTTGTCAGCTTCCGACTCTTTGTTCTCTAGAGGGACAAAGAATAGGGGAGCTGGCCGTAGCTCCATCTTTACTGGCCTTCCACATTCACCCCAAAGGCAAAGTCCAGCCAAGTGCAAAGGACACTGGAGCTCCTCATGTGACCCCACCCCTTGACGGCCACCTGTGTGAGCCGCTGCATAGGAAATGAGGATGAGTGCCCCACCCTAGGTGCCTACATGACAGGAAGTGCCTGCTAAAATGGCACCTTAAGGAGTAGTCACTTTTTCTTTCCTTTTCAGACCACGAGATTGAGAGACAAGAGCAAAAGATTGGGTTGTTGGGATACAAAATGCTTTCTAACTAAAAGCTTCACGCATGCCGGGAGTGTACCCTTGAGCCTCCCTGTTCCCTCCTTGGCCCCTCTGTCTTCTCTTTTGCCTCACTTAGCTTTGTGACGTCCATTGCCTAAGTTGCCTCATGTAAACTATATTTACAACCCCAGAGATAGCTTTTCTTAAGGATTTATATTTAGCAAACAAAAATCAGGTCAGGGGCCAAGCCCGCTCCGGTCCAGGCCTTTGGGCTCACAAGGCCAGGATAGAATGTCTCTTGCCATTCTCTGAGGGCTCTACAAGATGCAAGTGGAAAACTTAGCCTTCTGACGGGAGAAAAATCCATGGCAAAGGGCAAGGGTGGCTAAAGGAAGAGGAAGACGAGGAAAAGCAGGGTGTGACTGAGCAGAGACCCAAGGGCTTCTGCCCGGCTGTGTCGCTAAGAACAGCAAAGGAAGTCCCACACTTGCCACGTGAAGGCACATGGGCGAGAACAGGCCCCTGGGGCAGATGGAGAACATCCCCAGCTCTTCCCTCCTCTCGTGGCCTGGAACAGCTCACTGCGCAGGTCACTAGCTGGGAAGGGCAGGTCTAGGGACATCAGAGGCCACGCCCACCTCTGAGGTGTGAAAAACAGCAGGGAGCTCAGTCCGCCTTTCCCAGCCCAGAGGTGGACGGGGAGAGGAGACGAGAGCTCTGGAGCCGCCTTCATTTTCATTTGTCTTCCTCTCTCCTGCCATGCGTCGACTGTCCTTGTCCTTGCAAAGCAGATGAAGGGAAAGGAAATGTCTTTCCTCTGGGGAAGCAACAAAGGTTATCTGCTACAGGAAGAGCCTCTGTCTTAAATAAATGAAAGCTGTCTGTATTATTTGCCTGTTTGTTTTGCTTTGCTTTGCTTTGTTTCAACTCTCCTCGGTCACCCTATAAATCACTGATAATCACCTCACCACTCCCTGACGCTGTGGGGCTCCCTGCTGCTGTGCAGAGGCCTGAGAACAGGCCCAGGCAAGGATCTCTAATGTCTTCTTTCAAAACCAAAATGCATTTTAATAATTGAAAGCCGTAGCTTTTTTAGTCACTTGATAAATTATTCACAAATTTTACAACAAAAAAAAAAATTCTGTTCCCTTCACAAGTTCTGGAACATTAAATCATGTCAGAACAGATGAAAAGGACAAATCAACTCTAAACTCCTAGAAATCGCACATTTTATTTCTTCATCTGAGAGCAGCACCCATTTACAGGGTGCTTGGCAGCTGGAGATGGCTTTATAGGACTGGCACAAGGGACAAGGGAGATGACAGGAAAGGCAGGGGTGATTCGGCAGGAGCAGGGAGCTCAGGGGCTCTGTGGAGAGCGTCTGCTGCTGATCTCAGGACAGCGGCATGCACAGCTCCTCAGGGAGACTCACAGGAAGACGCACAGGAAGAAAGCTGCTCGGCCCATGGCGCGCACCAACTCTGGACAGGGAGGAAGCTGTGGTGATGCTGGCTATCGCTGTCCAGCTGTTCTAGTGCCTTCTGGAATCTTCTCACTGGTCTGGCCAAGTTCCAGGTGGCTGCACCCTGTCCAAATGTCCTTCAGCTAGGTAACAAGCTAATATTTCTGTCCTCATAGAATGGAAGATATCTGCCTGTTGGAGACTTGTAAGCCAACATCTCAGAGGATAGCAGCACCCCAAAACATGGGCACCTCGTAGAGGAGGATCTTGGAGTCTCACCACCTTATAAGAAGAGTGGTTTCTAAAAGGTGGAAGTGACAGATTCTGGAGGTCGGGGCTATGACACTGTCCTTCTACACAGCTCTCAACAGAGCTGCTGCTTTCCTGTAGCTGGTGCTCCGGGCACTGTCAGC
Source organism: Capromys pilorides (assembly GCA_004027915.1). NCBI lineage: Eukaryota > Metazoa > Chordata > Mammalia > Rodentia > Capromyidae > Capromys > Capromys pilorides. Next base: position 3,390 of record PVKN010000774.1, on the reverse strand, counting down.
AAGAACACGTTTTGTCATCAGTATCTTTGTCCTCCAACTTCATGATTTCTTGCTCTTCTGGAGCAAAGAAGGCCGGTTATCTTGTAGGAAAACTCTGGAGGATGCCTCTCCATGTCAGGGTGGAGATGTGCTTTGTCTGAATAAATCCTGCCCACGCCAGCCTAACATGGGACGGCAGACAGGAGACATCTGTAATGCCTCCTCTCTGCAACCATGAATAAATAGAAACTGCAGGCATAAGGCAAGTCTAATTTATTCTGTGAAAAAATAGATATAGATACTGCAGCTCTCTACCACTTTAATAGGCAGAAGGGTAATTTTTACATTTAGCGGCAAAATCTGAAACAATTTCATATTTTAGGAAAGGGGTTCTCGATAGTTTTCATGTTCATTAACAAGCCAACACTTTACCTTTGAGGCTATTCTGTAAGTCCTTCTTACCTTCTGTTCTCTTCTTTCTTTAATAGTCTATTTTTTTTTAAATGGCCTCGTGTCTATTTTCAGGGAATTCTGAGGTCAAGAGTATTCATGGAGGCAGCTGAGTGCTGGGTAAAATATCTTATCTTCCACTTCAAACAAGTCCAATAAAGCCAGCACCACCTCACCGAGGACACCTTCTTCACCCTCTGAATTCCAGGCTCGGCTTCCAGGACATCAACTTACAAAAGAACCAACCTTTTAGAAGCCCAGGCTCCTTTAACTTTAATTCAACAAGATAGACACAGGCCTCCACATCAGAGGCTGCAGATCAGAGAAGCAAGACAGCAAAGGCGAAAAACGGTTGCGTTTCTAGCACATGCTGTTTATTTATTTATACAGACAACTTTCTACCCTACAAAACTGAGAGAGGGGCTGCAAGGCTGCATATAAAAGAGCAAGATACATTAAAAATAAGAGCAGAAAACTCACCCCAGCATAGGAAGTAGGAAAAGCGAGACAATGTGTTGATCTGCACAGGCACTGCCTCACCCTCCGCATCCGCAGCCCCGCGCCCCCAGGGACGTCATCTCCTAGGAGATGCCGCAGGGTCTGACCTTGCTTTGTCCCACGTGGCTGGAGCACGCACTTAAAAGCAACACCTTACGCCATTCTCCTTGACAGAAATCAGCATATGGAACTTAGAACATTTTCATACAACAGGTAAGGTAGTTAGAGGTGTCTACTGGTAACTTCTCAGAAGTAGAGGCTACAAGAATCCTTTCAGTTATTTTTGCTAAAAATCTCTGGCTCTCTTGGCTCCCATGCCAGTTACACTGGTACCTGCATCTTCACGTTGGCACACCAGCTGTGGGTGAGCCCCTGGCATGATACCCTTGGGCTCATGATCACCTGCAGGATGCTTGCTCTGACACCTCAGTTGACCGCGCAGCTCTTCCTCTATCTCAGCTCCTCCCTTCCCATCACTGCCTCGTAGTTTTCTTAAAACATCAGTATTTGAAATGAAGTGTTCATGTACAGTGGTTTTCTGCAACGCCAACCTTGCTAGAACCCAATTATTGCTCTGTGAGAGCAATAATTCCACACGTCTTATTTTCTTTTAGGCCTCCAGGGCCTAGAGTATGGCCTGGCATAAAGCACACGCTCTGTGAAGGTATGCTAAGTTCACGGATGGACAAATAAGTGAAAGAAGAAAGAACTATTTGGAGGAAGACCTTACCTCTCCTCACTGGGTTTCCACACCATCACTTTCAGTAGCTGGGTGAGGCAATTGCATGAAAGAAATTCTCCTAAAATCCAGACCTTCAACTTGAGTGCTCACCAGCCACCTGACCCTGGTGTTCCATCTCTGCCAGCCCCAGGCCTGCTGCAAGGAACCCAGTGTGCCTGCTCTCTGGGCTCCTGCCCTCTGCCTGTGCTCACATCTGTGGTAGGTAGGGCAGTATCCACTTGGAGTGGCCTTGAGTTCAACCCCAGGAGCCGCTGGAGCAACTTCCAGATTAGTCTGGGTGGTCATGGACATGCAGCCTTGGGGTCTGCTTGGACTGTCCCCCTTCTTAAGTCACTAACAGCCAATTAGCTCCGTGGTGCGGTGCCCGTGCACCGTGGTGCCGCTGCCGTGAGTCAGCCAGCCGTAGCCCAAAGCCCTTAAAACATGAGCCAAGTCAACCTGTCCCTCTGGGTGTTGTGGATGTCAGGCACTCCATCTCAGCAATGACAAAGCTGACGGATGGACGGACGGACGGATGGACAGAGGGCCCCACAGTTCCTGCTCCTGGATGATGCACCTCATCAATCCAACTCTGCCAGCTCTATTTCCTCGGCTTCTTTCCAGCAGCATTTCAAAATTCTGTCCAAACAAAGCTAAAATATTAAGGCAGAAGTATTCAGGTCCTGCTGTTCTATCCTTCTATCCTAGGGGACAGGAGATTTTGTCCCCTAGGGCCATCCAAATAGCTCAGCAGATTAAAGCACCTGCAAACAGACATGGGAGCCAGGGGTTTGATTCCCAGATCTGCTGTGTTGGGCATGCCAAGATGGCCATTGAGACTGGGCGCAGTGGTGCACACCTATAATCCCAGCTCTTGGGAAGCTGTAAACAGGCAGATCAGTACGAGTCCAATCTAGCAGTGAGACCACGAACACCCTGTACACCCTTCCCTAAAATTAAAAAAAATAAAAATAAAAACAAGGTTTCAACGTGGGTGCATTGCCCCTCTGGTTTTCTGGCTTTACAATGTCCAACTGGGGCTACAGCTTGTCCCAGCCTCTTCCCATATATCAAAGCACTGTACATATTGGGTATGCATATGGCACTCTTAAGCCCAAGGGGTTAAGCCCAAGGGCTTTCCACTGAGCTAAGTGTCCAGTTCTTGTTTTATTTTTTTTTCTGTTGAGGCAGCATCTCACTGTCACTAAATTGCCCTAGCTAGGCTTGAACTTGGGGCCTCCCTGCCTCAGCTTCCGAGAGTGCTGAGATCACAGGTGTGCTCTGTCGCACTCAGCTTCATGTTCGCCTTCTCATCCGGATGTCACCATTAACCCTACAGACAGCTAGGTGGAGAAGGGCGCACCCTCCGTAGGCACAAGAGCACCGCTGCACCGCTGCCACCATTCCGCCTGCACTCGCACTTTTCTGTCCTTCCTCCTCTGGAAATCCCGTTTCCTTTTTATTAAAACATGGCCAGTTTTTACGATATCCACTTCTTTACCTACTCTTTGGTCTTTAGTCCACTCAAATTTAAGTTCTGGGTTGCTTCCAAGGTTTAGCTGTGACAAATCATGCTGCGATGAAATGGGCACACGGACATCACTGTGGTGGACTGTTTTCCTAGTGTAAGAAATTCAGAGAGTAAATAAAATCCCAAAGGTACAATCGATATTGGGAAAGGAAAAGAAACTGCTCATAAGGAAAGGACAACCAGGATGGGAACAAGAGAAGAGGCGAGGGAG